>JAGKTI010018764.1:0-17460 GCA_018397915.1 Birgus latro | reverse complement strand
TGATGGATTAAAAACGGACAAGTTTACGTTTGCCCCAATCAGAGATATGACCCAAGTCAGACATTAGGTGTTCCACAGCCTTATCCCTTGATTGCTGAAGTAACTGCTGAGATGGACGTTGTGGGAACCGAATGGAAAGGTAAAAGGTGGAATTATCTGCATATGAGTGGATAGGATTAAATGTACAGGTCAGAAAGTCACTGATGAATGAAAGGAAGAGAGTTGGTTGATAGGACAGAGCCCTGATGAACACCACTATTGACATATCTAAGAGAACAGTGGCTGTCTACAATAGCAGCTACAGAACAACCAGAAAGGAAGCTATAGATGAAGGCATGGGTAGAATAGAAACAGTAAGAGGGCAATTTGGAAATTAAAGATTTGTGCCAGACTTAATCAAAAGACTTTGAGATGTCAAGTGCAATGGCAAAGCTTTTGCCAGAGTCTGGAAAGGAGAATGACCAGGAGTTTGAAAGGTAGGTGCGAAGATCACCGGCGGAATGTCCCTAACAGAGCCCATACTGACGATCAAAAAGAAGTTTGTGATAGGAAAGATGCATTAAAATTTTTCTGTTAAGAAGAGACTCGAAAACTTTTGAGACAAGGTGTTAAAGCAATTGGGCAATAGTTACAGGGTTGAGAATACTCACCCTTCTTTGGGACTGGCTGAATAAGAGCAAACTTCCAGCAAGAAGGAAAGGTACAAGTTGACAGACAAAGACGAAAGAGTTTACCTAGGCGGGATGTATGCACAGAAGCACAGTTCTTGAGAACAACGGGAGAGACCCCATCAGGCCCATATGCCTTGTTAGTAATGAGGCCAGTGATGGCAGAAAATACATCAGCTGGAGATATTTAAATATAAGCCATGAGAAAGTCAGAGGGGGTAAGTTAAGTGGTAGAGGAACAGCACTGGAATCGTACAAGGTGGAACTGGAGGAGAAAGTCTGAGTGAAGAGATCTGCTTTATCAGTAGAAGAAAACTGAAATAGCTACAGAGCCATCAAAGTAGAAAAGAGGAGGGAAGGATACTGAGGTCAAGTTGTTAGAAAGGTTATTGGCAAGATGCCAGAAGAAGCGGGAAGATTTCGAGTTGGAGAATTAGGAGCAATTGGTCTGTCTATCTATATATCTAGGCTGCTTCCTCCAGGAAAAGGGAGGTAGCCGGGACAGGTCGACACACTCCCAATTTACTCATCCACTCAAACACTGATACGCATCTTAGCCCCAGAGGGGAGAAGGGACAGATCCTCACCACACCACACCACACGAGTGTCAACGGTGCAGTGCAGTCAGTGACATCCGCAGCAAGGCCCGACAGCAAAGCTGGTTTACCCCTGCCGCATCATAATGGACCCATCCCCTGACATGATCAGCTGATCAGACAAAATGCAGGAGAACATTCCCTCAGGGCTGCGTCATCACTTATTCATTCACAATTTCTCTCAACTCATTTCTATCACGCACAGCCACTCTTCCTTGCTCAACAGACAACCCTCTCACATCCAACGCTTTCTTCACATTGTCCATCCATCCTATTCGTGGTCTTCCTCTCAGCCTTACACCTCTCACACCAGATCTAGTTATCTTTTTCACCAGTCACTCATTATCCATTCTCGCCATATGCCCAAACCATCACAACACCCTCTGCTCAACTCAATCAGCCATCTCCCGAACAATTCCAGTTCTCCTTCGCACTTCATCATTTCTCACTCGATCCATATGCGTCACTCCACGCATACTCCTCAGACACCTCATCTCCATTACATTCAAAATTTTCCTCTCTGCTACACCTATATTCAATGTTTCAGCCCCATATAACGCAGTCGGTACCACAATACCCTCATACAGCCTTCTTTTTACATCCAATCTAAGCGAACTACATCTAAACACTTTTTTCAATCCTCCCAGCACCATTCCTCTTTCATTCATTCTAAACTTCACTTCTGCATCTATTCTTCCATCCACAGCAACATGTGACCCTAAATACTTAAAACACTCTACCTCTTCAAGCAACTCACCATTCAAAACTATATTCATCCTCCTACCATCTACCAACCTCGTACACTTCATCACTTTACTCTTATTACTCTCATTTATTTTCAATTTCCTCCTTTCACACATTGGTACGGATGAAATTATTTTTAGCAAAGGACAGACTTCGCACGATTCCGGACAGAAATATAAAAAAGATTTGATTCAGGGGTGGGTTGGCTCCGGTATCTTTTATGAGCCTTCTCCTTTTGTGGACAGAATTAGAACAAGTGTGATTAAACCAAGGCTTTCTTGTATTAGTCAAAGGATATGAGAAAAGAATGTAAGCTTCCATGCCCGGGGAAAATAACCTCCGTAGTGAGCATGGCACACTCAGATGGCTCCCACCCATGGAAGCAATAACCATTCCAAGGAAAATCAAAGAAGTACTGCCTGAAGGCCTCCCAATCAGGAGCTCGAAAGTGCCATAACCGACGTTTCTTTGGAGGGTCCACAAGCCATAGTGGCGCAATAGGACAGGTTAAGGTAATAAGGTTGTGATCGGAGGAGCCCAACGAAGAAGAAAGATTAACAGTGTAAGCAGAAGGTTAAGTTGTAAGAAAGAGTTCAAGTATGCTGGAACTCTCTCCAAGTCAGTCAGGGATACAGGTAGGGTGCTGTACAAGCTGCACTAGGTCATTAGGGATAGAAAAGATGTAGGCTTGTTCACCAGGTGGATCAGTGAAAGGAGAGGAGAGCCAAAGGTGGTGGTGAACATTGAAATCTCCTAGAATGAAGACTTCAGAGAAAGGAGAAACGGATAGGATGTGTTCCATTGTAGAAGTAAGATAGTCAAAGAATTTTTCATAGTCAACAGTGTCAGGGGATACATAAACAGCACAGATGTATTTAGTCAGAGAACGACAGGAAAGCCGAAGCCAGAGAGTAGAGAATTCAGATGACTCAAGTTCAGGAATGGGAGAGCAAGGTATGTCGCTGCATATACACAACAGCCACCTTTGGCTTTGAAAAAAGTATAGAGAAAGTAGGAGGATACAGAGATGGGTTTGCTATCAGTTGCCTCAGACAGCTGAGTCTCAGTTAAGAAGAAAGGATGAAGTTTGGAGGAGGAGAGGTGGTGCTCAACAAAGGGAAAGTTAGAGGACAGGCTGCAAATGTTGCAGAATTGAAGAAGAAGTGAGTCAGACAGTGGTTCCAGGCAGCTCGTTGTGTCGTCAACGGGAGAGGGGCGGATGGTGGGGGCATTTATGGTTCCCCCACTCCCCCCCCCCCCGAGCCCCGGAGGCTTGGATTTGACATCTCTTTTTTTTTTTTTTTTTTTAATATAAAGAGAGTGTAGTTTGTAATGTGCATGTACAGTAGTTTGGTGCAGACAGTTTGAGAAACTTGTACAGGAGAGCATGCTGGCCTACTCTCCGTGTTACTGAAACACTGAAAAAGTTCAGCAAATGGGGATGATCAGGAACTAGTCCCAAGGGCTGACGAAACGGGACCTCCAGCTCTCCCTGTCATCAGTTCCAGCTATGTATTTTCTGCCATCACTGGCCTCATTACTAACAAGGCATATGGGCCTGATGGGTCTCTCCCACTGTCCTCAAGAACTGCTTCTGTGCTTACATCCTGCCTAGGTACACTCTTTCGCCTTTGTCTGTCAACTTGTACCTTTCCTTCTTGCTGGAAGTTTGCTCTCATTCAGCCAGTCCCAAAGAAGGGTGACCATTCTCAACCCTGTAACTATCGCCCAATTGCTTTAACACCTTGTCTCAAAAGTTTTCGAGTATCTTCACCTTGTCTCAAAAGTTTTCGAGTCTCTTCTTAACAGAAAAATTTTAAGCAACTTTCCTATCACAAACTTCTTTCTGATCGTCAGTATGGGCTCCGTCAGGGACATTCCGCTGGTGATCTTCTCACCTACCATTCAGACTCTTGGTCATCCTCCTTTCTAGACTTCAGCGAAAGCTTTGCCACTGCACTTGACAACTCAAAGTCTTTCGATTGAGTCTGGCATAAAGCTTTAATTTCCAAATTGCCCTCTTACTGTTTCTGTTCTTCTATCTGTGCCTTCATCTATAGCTTCCTTTCTGGTCATTCTGTAGTTGCTATTGTAGACGGCCACCGTTCTCTTAGATCTGTCAATAGTGGTGTTCATCAGGGCTCTGTCCTATCACCACCTCTCTTCCTTTCATTCATCAGGGACTTTCTGACCTGTACATTTAATCCTACCCACTCATATGCAGATAACTCCACTTTGGGAGTACTGCCCTGCTCGACTAGTGCTACAGCGTGGACAGAAACCTCATGTACAGTAAAAAGGGAAAAGCTTGCTTGATCCTGATTTTCATAGGCTGCAAAAGCACAGTCTATTGATCCTTTTGACTTTTATGAGTTTAAGGAAGAGGTATCAGAAAAGTTACATGGCTCAACCATCTCAAGGCACTTCCAACACATTCACAACAACATCACAATGCTCCTCCACTTCCTCATTTGTCTGTGTCTTGGAATGAAGAGTATATTTCTTACATCTCAAGTTGCATCTTTCTGTAATGGATATTCTGAGGTACGAATGTTGGCGGCCGTATGAATCTGTCAGGAAAGCGGAAAATGGCAAGGGATCTAGAGCTCGAAGGGACGCCAATCGTGATGCCTGAAACAAAAGAGAAAATCATTATCAGCATCAGCACAGATGTCATCATTGTTATCATCATCATTGTCACCATCTCTGTCACTGTCATCATTATCACTGTCACTAGCATTATTTATCATCATTATCATCAGCATCACTGTCATCATATTTAGGCTATAAAGAACTGTAAATTTTATGATACAAAATTAAATATTATTAGTGTGCATTACTATGCTTGGATGTATATTGTTGCTGCTGTTGCAACTTGAAGCTCAATTGGATGCAAAGTCACATTCAGTCACTTAAGTATTCAATGTATGGTAAGCCTTCATTGTGGGTACTTGATTCTTCAGGCTTCATTTCCTTCATGGCTAAGTAAACCATCACAAAGTACTGTACAGTATGGTACTGTACTCTGGTTTGGGGTGTATTTGGGGATAATATAGAAAAATTCTCAGTAATTCATCTCAAAAAGACTTTGAATGAGTATACAGCATTCTAATGCCTGGAAATACTTTGGGGTACCAATTTTTTTTTTGGGGCAACTACTGTACATACCATTACATCAATTATGGCTGTAGGATTCGTTATTAAGGACTTCATTACATTATGAAAATCTGTTTCTCGTGGGTGTCCACGCGATGTGTCACCCACAGATGAGGGGTGACTGTAATATAACTGTGAAATGCTTAAAGGCTGTATGAATGAGAACACACATAACTGTATATACATGCATTATTATACATTTACGCTTAAGACAACTTACAAACACTTGCCAAAGAAAGCTGTCAAGGTCTTTTGTCTTTGCAAGTAGCACTTCATGATCTGTTTTAAGGACACTACTTAGCTGAACATGCATGGTGTGGACTGCAGGCTGAAGTTACCCTTCTACAGTCTCCCATCTCCCTCTTCGGGGATATGAAAAAAGATGAAGGACATTTGTATAACTGGGTGGAGGAGGTACCTGTTTATATTAGTACAAATGTATGAAGGTGTCCTTCTCTAGCATTCACTGTACTTCAATAGGTGGAAAGAGATACTTTCACACACAGGCACTGATATGACCAGCTGCAAAGTCATACACATGTCCCTCAATCCCTTCCCTGTCTCCAAAAGGAGGATGGTGGATCGCAGAAGAAGAGCAACTTTGATCTACAGTATTCAGAGCTTGTGTTCAGATGAGCCTGCAGTTGCACCTACTACTACTACTACTACTAACTACCATTACTACGACTAGTACTGTACATAGTTATATATGAAAATTACTGTAATATCAATACATTACCTTGCTGGAAGTAGGGTGAGCTTCTAAAATTGTGCCGAGGCTACTGTGATACCGGTACTTTGACAGACACCTCCCACCAAGAAAGAAACTACAACCCTGTAATATAGAAAAATTAAAATAGAAAACGCATGAGCTGTACTATTTTCATTTTAACTCAGCAAATATTGGAAAGATGTACCTGAACATGTGCTCCTCCCCCAAAAAAACAATAAATAATAAAATAAAAAGAAAAATAATTAAGGTAATCGACCCACCTATCTATCTACTGCCACACTTTCATCACATAAAAGGCAGCCACAAACAAATCGCCTCCATGTTGCCCTGTCCCCTGCCATTTTGCTGCCCTCCCCCCAGCTCACACACCTCTCTCTCATATGCTTTTCCACTCCAACCCTCCACACATCCTCGGCCTCCCCCCCTCCACCTCACTCACGTACACTCTCAATAGTCCCTTGCTCTCCATCCTCTCCACATAGCCAAACCACCTCAATGTATTTCACCTAGCACTTTCTTTCATATTCACATCCACACCACAATGCTCCTTCTTCCTCATTTGTCAGTCTGTCACTCCATGTAACTCAACATGCTCCTCACAAATAACTCATTTCCACCACTTTAACTCTTGTGTCCTTCCTGCAAGGTCCAAGCTTGCTTCCATATGTTGGAGTTGGTATCACAATACTATCATGCAGTGACTTTTTTACTTCCATGCTCACCTCCCTATTTCTTAACACTTTCAAAGAACCAGAACCTTTCTTCCCTGTTGTACTCTTTCAAGCACTTCATCCTCCAAACTTCCATCCCTACTCATCACACTACCCAAGTACTTTAATGCACTCACATTTTCCATTTCCTCATCATCCAACCTCACTGTGCAGTCAGTGACTTCACTTTCTTGAAGACCATAACTTAATCTTTCCTACATTCACCATTAGATTCTGTTTCTTACATACTCTCCCAGACTCATTCACCAAGCCCTGCAGTTCCCCTTTGTCTTCACTTAACTATACAGTATCATCTGTAAACAACAGAACAGGAAGTTTCCAAATGTTGCCCTCTCTCATTAGGGCTGCTCCAACATCCACTGCCCTACCACCTTCTTTATAACCCCATCCAAAATCAGACTGAACAACCATGGGGACATGACACATCCCTGTTTCAATCCAACATTCAAACAAAAAAAATCACTCGTTCACCATCCACATGCACTACAGCTTTAGCATCCTCATATATATTTTTCACGGCATTCAACAAATTCCCATTTACTCAAAATATTCTTAACATTTTCCATATTCCTTGCTTATTCATTCCATCATATGATTTTTCCAAATCCATGAAGGCTGTATACAGCCTCTTTCCCTTCTCTAGAACTTTTCCAATAAAGACCTTAGGATAAATATCAGATCTACACAACCTCTTCCCTTCCTAAAACCTACTGGTTCTTCTCCAACCAATTCCTCTTATTTCCCTAACTCTATCAATAACTATCCTACTACATACTTTTCTTAATACACTAAGAAGACAAATGCCCCTATGATCACTACACACTTCTTTCTCCCCCTTTCCTTTGAACAGGGGAAGAATCAGCCTTACCTGACTCCCAATCCTCCAAGACTCAACCTTCCTCGCAGTTCAAACCGCACATCTTCCATTAGTGTTCTACAACTATCTTTCCCATGCATCAGCATTTCACCACACACTCCATTAGTTCCTAGGGCTTTCTCCATTTTGACTTTTTCCATTCCTTCCACTACTTCCTTCCTATTGATCTCTACCTCCCTTCTCACCTCAAGCCTTCTCCCAGCCATTCCCCAGCCACTTATACTCACATTACAGTAATCTCTCCACTATCCGTTGTAACAGAGCCAAAGGCATGACCGGAAAGTTGTCTTGTCCGGATAGTGGCCCTAAAGCTCCAGCACCAGTCATTCCTGACCCTAACCTAACCTAACCTAAATCAGAAAACCACCTACCTACCTCCCTACCGGACATGCATATGACTTATTTAAAATCCCATTCACATAAATACATAAAGCATGAACTAATTGAATTTCAACCAAAAAATGATGATTTTGAGGTGAGTAAGGCAGAGGTGTTCACAAGTTGACAGCATAGTGTAAGTAAGTATTGGACATGGAAGTCACTAAGGAAATCACCCTTTCTCACATCTTTAAAATATAGGATACAAATCATGAAATAAATAGTTACCAGAAAATTATGATCCAAAGTTGAGTTGGGCAAATATGTTCACCAGTTGACAAGACAGTCAATGTATGTAAGAGACATGGTAATCACTGAGAAAATCACCTTTTTCACAGCCTGTGCACTCAAATATGGGACACAAAGCATGAAGTAAATAAAATCTAACCAGAAAAATTATGATTTAGAGGTGAGTTGAGCAATTATGTTCACCAGTTAACTAGACAGTGAATGTATGTAAGAGACATGGTAATCACTGAGAAAATCACTTTTTTCACAACCTGTGCACTCAAAGATGGGACACAAAGCATGAAGTAAATAAACTGTAACCAGAAAAATTATGATTTAGAGGTAAGTTGGGCAAATATGTTCACCAGTTGACTAGATGGTGAATGTATGTAAGAGACATGGTAATCACTGAGAAAATCACCTCTTTCACAACCTGTGCACTCAAATATGGGACACAAAGCATGAAGTAAATAAAATGTAACCAGGGAATGAGGATTTACAAGGGATTATGGAAAATATTTGGCAGTTGACAGTGTACTTACATGTCAGTGGTGGCTGTTTACACAACCTTAGATCTAAAGCTCTGACAGTGGTGAAATTGCTCTTGAAGCATATACAGTAATCCAGTGTTGAACTGCACTTAATCCTTAGCACTGTGAATTATAATTGTTTAAACAGAAACTCACGGCAGTTCAGAGACAACTGTCGGAGTGGCGGGAGGGGGAGACGGCGAGAATGGAATGTAAACAAGACCGTTCGGCACCATGCACCAAATTCAAACTTATGGGTCAAAAACAATTGGATTTTTTCGTTTTTTCGGGCAATTTTTTGGCATTTTTGGGTTTTGAACATCAGCCTACGATGTCCGAACAGTGGTGTAACTTGATAGTGGTCGTCCGGAAAGTAGAGAAATTACTGTACTTTCATTCTCTATCTCTATGTCTTACAATTCCTTAAAGTGTTCTCTTCATCTGCTCACTTTTTCTCCCTTCTCCATATCACTCTACCATTTGTTGTGAGAAGTGCATGATCAGGGATTTGGCACCCTTTTTTAACATGACAGCATTCAAACTGACTCTATCAGATACATTTGTGAAGCTACAGAATGTGGTGGATGTTTTTGGCATCTCAGATAGAGCCAGGATTCCGGGGGCTTGAATGATGAGTGAATGGAGGAGTGGCCCACTGGAATGGGCAAACTTAGGCTGCCTGGACACTGCTACTCCTCACCCTGCCCTAGGGTAGGAAAGGAGGTCTGAGGTCTGGATAAATAATAATAATAATAATAATAATGATAATAATAATCTATCTATCTATCTATTGCCAGATGCCTCAATCCCACACAGGGTGGCCACAAACAAATCGCCTCCATGTCGCTCTGTCCCCCGCCATTTCACCACCCCGCTCACAACTCACACCCCCCTCTCTCATGTACCTCTCCACTCCATCCCTCCATCTCATCCTCGGCCTCCCCCTCCCTCTTGCCCCCTCCACCTCACTCACATACATTCTCCTCGTCAGTCTTTCACTCTCCATCCTCTCCACATGCCCAAACCACCTTAACGTGTTTCTCCTAACGCTTCCTATCACGTCCACAACCACACCACAACGCTCCTTCACTTCCTCATTTGTTAGTCTGTCTCTCCATGTGACTCCACATGCTCCTCTCAAATAACTCATTTCCACTGCTATCACTCTTGACTTCTGTCCTTCCAACAGGGTCCAAGCGTCACTTCCATATGTTAGAGTTGGTATAACAATACTGTCATGTAACAACTTTTTCACTTCCATGCTCACCTCCCTGTTTCTTATCACTGCTTTCAATGAACCAGCAACCTTCCTTCCCTGCTGCACCCTTTCAAGCACTTCACCATCCAGACTTCCATCCTTACTCATCACACTACCCAAGTACTTAAATACACTCACATTCTCCATATCCTCCCCATCCAATCTCACTGTACATTCACTGGCTTCACTTCTCTCAAAGACAATCACTTTTTCTCTTCCCTACATTCACCTTTAGATTCTGTTTCTTACACACTCTCCCAAACTCATCTACCAAGCCTTGCAGCTCCCCTTCGTCTTCACTCAACAACACAGTATCATCTGCAAACAACAGTACAGGGAGTTTCCAAACACTGCCCTCTCTCACTAGGGCCACTCCAACATCCACTGCCCGACCTTGTATCTCTTTTATAACCCCATCCATGTACAGATTGAACAACCTTGGAGACATGACACATCCTTGTTTCAAACCAACCTTCAAATGTAAAGATTCACTCAGTTTGCCACCCACACGCACTGCAGCCTTAGCACCCTCATACATACTCTTCAATGTCTTCAACAACTTCCCATTCAATCCATATATTCTTAATACTTTCCACAATCCTTGTCTATCCACCCTGTCATATGCTTTCTTCAGATCCATGAAGGCTGCATACAACTTCTTTCCCTCTCTGGAAACTTTTCCACTAAGGATCTAAGAATGAATATCTGGTCTACACAACCTCTTCCCTTCCTAAAACCTCCCTGTTCTTCTCCAACTAATTCCTCTGTTATTTCCCTAACTCTGTCAATAAGTATCCTACCACATACTTTTCCTATTACACTGAGAAGGCAAATGCCCCTATGACACGCTGCTTTTTCCCCTTTTCCTTTGTACAGAGGAATAATTATGCCTGACTTCCAATCCTCCGGGACTCTACCCTCCTCCCACACCAATCTGCACACCTTCCACATCCATTCTATTACTATCTCTCCCCCATGCTTCAGCATTTCACCACACACTCTATCAATTCCTGGGGCTTTCCCCATTTTAACTTTCTTCATGGCTTCCACCACTTCCATCCTACTGATTTCTTCCTCTCTTCTCACAACCCTCCTTCTCCCCGCCATTCCCCAGCCACTTATACTTGCATTACTTTCATTCTCTATGTTCAACAGTTCATTAAAGTGTTCTCTCCATCTGTTTACTTTTTCTCCCTTCTTCACTAGTAATCTACCATTTTTATCTTTCACACCCCCACTAACTTTGTTGGCACCCTGTCTAGCTCTCTTTACCTCTTTCCAGAACATTTTCTTACATTCCCTCCACTTTGCACTCAAATTCCTTCCAAATTCCTCATCCACTCTCTTCTTACTCTCTCTTACTAATCTTTTCACCTCTCTCCTCCTCTCTACATATAACTCTCTCGTCTGTCTCTCAGCTTCTTCGACACCCCTGTTCCTCATCCACTCATTATATGCTTTCTTCTTTTATGCCACAGCCTCTCTCACCTCTTCAGTCCACAATGCTGTTCCCTGAACCCCCTTTCGTCTTCTCTTCACTCCACACACCACCTTACATGCTTCACAGATTTCTTCTGTGAATATCTTGCACACACCTTCCACGTCCCCCATCTGCTCCAATCTATATTTATCCAATCGCTCCTCCACTTCCCTTTTATATGTAGCCTTAATTCCATCCTCTTGTAACTTTTTTACCCTCCATGTAAGAAATACTTCCTCCTGTCCTTCCCTTCTTCTCTTCCTCCATAGTAATAATAATAATAATAATAATCTATCTATCTATCTATTGGCAGACACCATAATCCCGTAAGGGGTGGCCATTTGACTGAGTTTTTTTTTTTTTTTTACGGGGAGGGGCACTAACCCTCCACCAACCCACTTGTTGACACGTAGGGAGCACGTATGGTTTGGTTATATGGTTACTACCCAGCGTTGTAAATGGTTTCTTGGCTTACAGGAAACCATTTGGCTTGTCACTCAATGTAATGCCACCTGTAAAGGAAAGAAAAGCAGTAAGAAGTGACAGGAAATATAGGAGAAATAGGAAGAAAGGAGGGCAGGCACAGAAAAAGAATGATAAAGGCTAAGGAAGAAGTAGGCAGCACTACATCAAGTGAGTGGATGATGGTTGCCACCACCTAATAATAATAATAATAATAATAATAATAATAATGCTCCTCTGTGGGGTGACACACGATTGGATGATGGATGGATGGATAGAATAATAATAATAATTCTATCATTCCAGTAGGTAATCCAATCTTTTTTTTTTTTTTCCCGTAAGGAGCCTAAATGCTCTTCTGTTGTGTCTCAAAATTTCACCAGACATTAAAACCAAGTTGCTTAAAGTGCATTACTATGAGCTTTATGAGTTTTTTAAATAATCCCAAAATATATCTAAAACTAGTTTACCTTGTAATAGTTTATGCACCCCCCCCCAGAAAAAAAAAATTCAAAGTCAAACATCATGAGGGAGAAGGGTTTACTGAACTGAACTAATTTAACAGTTTATATCTTTCCAGGATAGGTTTACATGTTACTGTCAATAACAGTTGTGCAGAAGTTCATTCTACCTAACTCATTTTAACTTGACCTAATCAAAGCAAAACACTCCGCTGATATGCTTGTCCAAATGATGTCCCTTAAAATTTTACCAGCTTAAACCCAAGACCACTTAGGCAACTATAGGTGAGTCTGGCTCTCGTGACATCTATCTATCTGTCTGTCTGTATCTCCGCTCCACCAACATGTGGTGCTCTGCAGAAACTGTATGTAGAGTGAGAAGTGCTTGTAAGTGTGGTTGTTGTGTTGGAGTGGCTTTGGATATGTGTGTAGTCTGTGAACCAAGTATAAGCAGTCCACCTTAAGCTGACTGGGTGCACGCATACTACTATGCGACACTGGTTCAACCACAGCACCCATTATGTCTGCCAAGGCGGTCAATGGCTCGGTGAACGCTTCCCAGAGTTTTTACAACTTTGGCGGGAGGCAAACCAGCGACCACCCGTGAGCGAGACGCACACTCTACCACTGTACCACAGAGGCTCTAATCACGGGAGTGGGTGAATGGTTTTCAACTATCCCTCTCGTTCTTCTTTCTTTTTCAACAGTTATCAATTTTACATCATTCTATCATCCCTTGATACCATTGGTCCAGTTTACATGATACTGCTTTCTTACCGTAACTTTCAAATGTATACATTAATTTTATATAGGTTACTATTACAAAGGAAAAGGGGAAAACAAAGTGTGTGTGGTAATCATGGGGGCACTTGTCTCCTTAGTGTAACAGGAAAAGTATATGGTAGGATATTTATTGACAAAGTTAGGGAAATAACAGAGAAATTAGTTAGAGAAAAACAAGGAGGTTTCAGAAAGAGACGAGGTTGTGCAGATCAAACATTCATCCTATGGTGCTTAGTGGAAAAGTTTTGAGAGAAGGGAAAGAAACTGTATGCTGCCATCAGGGATTCGGAGAAAGCAAGGAATGTGGAAAATATAAAACAATACATGGAGCAAATAGGAAGTTGCAGAATGCCGTGAAGAGTAAGCATGAGGGCATTAGGGCTACAGAGCATGTGGGTGGTGAACTGGGTGAATTTTTTTAAATGTGAAAGTTAGATTGAAGGAGGGATGTGTCATGGCTCAATGGTTGTTCAATTTCTATATGGATGGAGTTATATATATGAGATACAAGGTAGGGCAGTGGATGGTGGAGTGGCCATAATGAGAGAGGGCAGTGTTTGGAAACCCTGTTCTGTTGTGATATACTGGAGATGGGGCTGGGGTGACTGGAGGAAGTTCAGGGAGCTCGTGGCCCTCCTGACACTGAGAGAGGTCTCCCTCCATGCCAAGGGATCTTTGTATGCAGAATGTATTACGAGTGTAATGCTGTATGGTGGTGAAGCCTGGGCAGTGAAGGAAGAGAATATTTGCAGGCTCAGACAAAGAAATTACAGTGATGAGGTGGAAGTGTAGCATGTCCTTGAATGTGAGGCCTAGGGGGAGCTAGGCTTGCGAATGAAGAGTTTAGAGGAAGGATGGGACTTGAATGTATCAGTGTTGTGATGAAGACGGGTAGATAAGATGGCATGGGAATGTTGAGAGGAAGGAGATGACAACTGGGTGTGGAAAGTGAGAAGTGTGAATGTCGCAGGTAGGGTTGTGAGAGGCAGACCTAAAATGACCTAGAACAAGGTCAGTGAGTGTGACTACAGGGATAAGGGACTGAATAGGGAAGCTCTCAGAGACTGCGCAGCATGAAGAGCCGCCATTAGACCACCAAGACCAACACATGCAAACATGTTGGAACCTTTAAAAACAAAATGTGTATGAGAATATCTATATATCTATTGCCAGACACCTTAATCCCGCAAGAGGTGGCAACAAACAAATCGCCTCCATGTCACCCTGTCCCCCGCCATTTCCGTGCCCTGCTCCCAGCTCACATACCCCTCTCCCATATACCTCTCCACTCTATCCTTGCACCTCATCCTTGGCCTCCCCCTCCCTCATCAACCCTCCACCTCACTCACATACACTCTCCTTGTCAGTCTCTCACTCTCCATCCTCTCCACATGCCCAAACCACCTCAATGTGTTTCTCCTAATGCTTCCTATCACATCCACATCCACACCACAATGCTCCTTCACTTCCTCATTTGTCAGTCTGTCTCTCCATGTGACTCCATATGCTCCTCTCAAATAACTCATTTCCACTGCTCTCATTCTTAAATTCCGTCCCTCCAACAAGGTCCAAGCTCCACTTCCATACATTAGAGTTGGTATCACAATAGTCATGTAGCAGCTTTTTCACTTCCATGCTCACTTCCCTGTCTCTTATCACTGCTTTCAAGGAATCAGCAACCTTTCTTCCTTGTTGTACCCTTTCAAGCACTTCATCCTCTAAACTTCCATCCTTACTCATCACACTATCCAAGTACTTAAATGCACTCACATTTTCCATTTCCTCCTCATCCAACCTGACTGTACATTCACTTACTTCACTTCTCTCGAAAACCATAACTTTACTCTTCCCTACATTCATCTTTATATTCCGTTTCTTACACACTCTCCCAATCTCATCCACCAAGCCTTGCAGCTCCCCTTTGTCTTCACTTTACAACACAGTATCATCTGCAAACAACAGTACAGGGAGTTTCCAAACAATACCCTCTCTCATTAGGGCCACTCCAACATCCACTGCCCTACCTTGTATCTCTTTTATGACCCCATCCATATACAGATTGAACAACCATGGAGACATTACACATCCCTGACTCAATCCAACCTTCAAGTAGAAAAATTCACTTGGTTCACTATCCACATGCACTTGCAGTCTTAGTACCCTCATACATACCCTTGACAGCATTCAACAACTTCCCATCTACTCCATATATACTTTCCACAATCCTTGTCTATCCACCCTGTCATATGCTTTCTCCATATCCATTAAGGAGATATACAACTTCTTTCTCTTCTCTAGAAACTTTGCCACTAAAGATCTAGGAATTAATATCTGATCTACACAACCTCTTCCCTTCCTAAAACCTCCCTGTTCTTCTCCAACTAATTCCTCTGTTATTTCCCTAACTCTGTCAATAAGTATCCTACCATATACTTTTTCTATTATACTAAGAAGATAAATACCCCTACGAATGATTAACACACACTTCTCTTTCCTTTTTTCCTCTGTACAGGGGAATAATTACACCTGACTTGCAATCCTCTGGGACTCTACCTTCCTCCCAGGCCAATCTGCACACCTTCCACATCCATCCTTCTACAATCTCTCCCCCATTCTTCAGCATTTCACCACACACTCCAACAATTCCCGAGGCTTTCCCCAGTTTGACTTTTCTCACTGCTTCCACAACTTCCATCCTACTGATTTCTTCCTCTCTTCTCACATCCCTCTTTCTCCCTGCCACTCCCCAGCCACTTATGCTTGCAGTACTTTCATTCTCTATTTTCAACAATTCCTTAAAGTGTTCTCTCCATCTGATCACTTTTTCTCCCTTCTCCACTAGTAATCAACCATTTTTATCTCTCACTCCCCGACTAACTTCTTTGCCACCCTGTCTAACTCTCTTTACCTCTTTCCAGAACATTTTCTAACATTCCTCCCACTTTACATTCAAATTCCTTTCAAATTCACTCTCTCCTTACTCTCTCTTATTAATCTTTTCATCTCTCTTCCTCCCTACATGGAACTCTCTCTTCCATCTCTCAACTTCTTTAACAACCATGTTTCTCATCCACTCACTACATGCTTTCTTTTGTGCCAAAGCCTGTCTCACCTCTTCATTCCACCATGCTGTTCCTTGCACCCCCTTTCGTCTTCTCTTCACTCCACGCACCACCTCACATGCTGCACAGGTTTCTTCTGTGAATATTTTGCACACACCTTCCACATCCCCCATCTGCTCCAATCCATATTTACCCAATTGCTCCTCCAATTCTCTTATATTCTGCCTTTTTTTCATCCTCTTTAACCTTTCCACCCTCCTTGCATATACTACTTCCTCCTGTCCTCCCTTTCTTCTATTTCTCCATTTCACTTGGACCTAAGATTCTTACTACCACCAAGTGGTGGTCAGAAAGTCCACTCCCCCAACCTCTATATACTCTTGCATCCATTACACACCTTCTCATCCTTTCGTCCACACACACAAAATCAATCATTGCCTTCCGTTCATTCAGTTCACCACCCACCTTTCTCATCACTCGCCATGCATACCTACGGATCATTTTGTGCCTGAAGAGGGTACTGGCTATCACCAACCCCCTCCCAGCACAAATGTCCACTAAAGCACTGCCATTCTCATTTATCTCAGCAGGCACACCCAACTCACCTACTCCATCCACCTTCACATTCCCTACTTTACCATTCGTATTACCAATCAAAAACACTCTCTCATTCCTTTTGAACTTTTCCACACACACACACACATGCATCCCCGGGTGGCGGATAGGGGAAGGCCTTGTAGATATAAGATCTACCGTCTTAGACAGCGCGGACCATGGGACCCCCTGTAGCTATATAGGGCTCCAGCGAATATAATGAATAAGGTGGAAACATAAGTTCTACTGTAAATGATTTGACGGGTGATCCTCTTGGATCATCGTCTACAAAAGGTCCAACCGCACAGCCTCCTGTGCTTACAGGCAGTGTGCCACCAAATGTGAGTAGGCACTGTGTTGGTAAGTCTGGGAGTGGAATATTAAACAAACTGAAACCCACGAAGACCTATGCATATAATGTAAGAAGCCTTGCATAAGATTACAAACTTAATAACTTAAAGACTGAATTGGAAAACATTAGTTGGGATATTGTAGGTTTGAATGAGATCCACAGAAAAGGAGAAAAAGTAATTCAGCTTGAAGACAGCAAACACCTATTTTTCTACACAGGAAGGCAACATGAAAAAGTCATTGGTGTAGGATATCTAATTAACAGAAATCTTGTAGACAGTATTGTTAAATACAGCAGTGTATCTGACAAAGCAACACTGGTTGTAATTTGACTATGCAAAAAATATACCCTGAAAGTAATACAAGTA
>JAGKTI010018762.1:0-17461 GCA_018397915.1 Birgus latro | reverse complement strand
TGTGTTAGTGAAGAGAGAGAGAGAGAGAGAGAGAGAGAGAGAGAGAGAGAGAGAGAGATACAGTACTTGTACTGTTGTATTGTACAACACAATTTTCCGGTACCCTTGGTTCCTGAGCTTTGCCAGACGAACCGTTTCTTTTTTTTTCCGAACTGAGACCACATACGTCACATACTGTATATTAATTAAACACGGAGCAACGTAGGTCATCATGTATAGTAATGCAACAGTACACCTCTGACCCACTGTCCTTCAGTGTAATCACACTCATGTTCCAATTTAAGTCCTTTACTGAACAACTGAACTTGTTTTTTTATCAAGCTACCTGACAAATCCGCATCATCTATCGCTCTTGAGACCATTCCCAAATCACTCGATCATGCCTCGTACTCTTACCATCTTTCATAGTTTTTTTAAGGCTCATTGGCTTCTTTTGAATCAGTCAGCATAGAATTTCAGCATTTTCCCCTTTGCTTCATGTATCACAAGCAGTTGACGAACCATTACAATATGTGTCACAGCCAGCACAGGAACATCACAGTCCAGCTTTTTCAACAGTTCTACCTTCCCCTGACTTATTACCTCACCCACACGGAGTCCGACAAGGTACTGTTTTTGGTCGTTTGTGTGTTTGTTTGTATGTTTTTTGCTTGTTTGCATGTTTGTTTCTTTGTTAGCAACATTACGGAAAAACGGCTGAGTACAATTACGTCAAACTTTCACATATGTGGGTACCGGTTCCCAAAGAAAGTGATTAAATTTTAGAGGTAACTGAGTGACCCCGAAAGGTGAAAATCATGGTCACACATTTTCAGAGGACAGTAACATGAAAACGGTTGAAGATAGACACATTTACTGTTAAGAACATACAGGAAAACGTAATATGGGTCTTCATTTGGAACCATGCCCTTTGACCTTGAAAAGTCAGACTCAAGGTTACGGATATTCAGGGGGCTATAACTTGAAACTGGTTGAAGATAAAGATATTTACTGTTATCAGCATATTGGAAATCCCTTATGGGTTTTGGTACCTTGGCCTTTGACTGTAAGTGACCTTAAAAAGTCAAACTCAAGGTCACAGATATTCAAGGGGTTATAACCCGAAACTCGTTGAAGATATTTACTAGTACCAAGATATAGGAGGTCTCATATGGGCTTTCATTTGGCACTATGACCTTTGACCTTGAGTGACCTTGAAAGATCAAACGCAAGATCACAGATTCTTGAAGCGGGTAAGTTGAAAACATTTGGACCATTACCCTAGACCTTAACCCATTAACTCTCAGGGTTCCTGTGTGAGGCTGGATACTGAGCATACTGGTCTCCACCTATATGCTCATAGTCGCAAAGGTCATAGGTCCCTACCTGGGGATCCCACCTTTATTAACTTTTGAAATGCCCAGTTCCATCCTATATTGAGGACGCTGGGCGCAAATGGATTAATTGTGCATTGACACTAAATGGCAGAAACGAGTCAGTATTTAACAACAATAAAATAACAGTTGTTGGGCAAGGTTTGTTGTGCCTGGCACCAATTGTTGTTTTTGTTTTAGCGTAATAAAAATGTCTTGTGTTAATAAATCCCCTCAAATTGCTCTTAATACACCAATGTGGACACACTGGTGAGTGCAAATATACGTGAAGATACAGGCAGCCAGTACAGTAGGTCACTGGGTGCTATGTATCTGTAACTAAGGAAACGGCATGCCTTGTGGAAATTGGCATTCCAACGTAAACAACCCTGGAACGTAATGTTTTATGCACTCCACTCTCACTTATGAAGGGTCTCAGTAGATGCCAATGATGAAAGTAACCTTTTGATTTGACTGCAGTAGTAATTACGAATAAACTGGAGTGGTGATATCATATGGGCAAACTTAACTAAAGAACGAGAAATTTAAAAAGTATCGAATTCACAAGAACAGAAACTGATGGTTAGGCATGGTTAATTTTGAGAATCTCATATTCACAGACAAAATACATTAATAACAATGTTGGCTACAAAGTGAAGGAAAAGAGTTGTCTGGTTCACGATCGAGAGTAATAGAATTGGTGTTAACATTGTTGATTCAGTCCCCCCAGATTATTGTTCGGGTATTAGACAAAAATTGTTGTGTAAACTTGTAAGCCGTAAACCAATTAACATTTCTTCTCATCTGTTGCTTTATTTGGTTTTTGACGCGTTTCATCAATGGAGCAGTTTGACAGACCAATTAACCACTATCAAAGAGGTCTGACTACTGAAATGGACTGGCACCACCACTGACACTAGCACTTTTTTTTTTTTTTTTAAGAAACCACAGCAATGGTTAAAGTAGGTAAAATGAGATAAGACTGAGATAAAATACAAAGATCGCCACCAAGACCTGCAGTGTAAACAATTCAAGTGGTTACCCGCTACATTCACCACTATCTGTGGCCGTCAGATAAACTAGTCTGACAGGTGAGGGAATTTCAGGTGTCCTTTCGTAATTTTGTACAGATTAAAAGAGGTGCCGCACCAAGCAGTACCAGAAAACTGGTGTTGCATCTGTATAAATTTATCTATATCTATCTGTCTATATTATTTTTTCTAAGACCAGTATTATCAGCATAATGCTCGAGAGAGCATGTTGCAGCATAGGTGTGAAAAATTTTCAGGTCAATGTTTAGTGTATTTTGGCCGTAAAGAGTCTGGATTTTTTTCTTTATTCTGAAGGTGAGACCTAGGCAAAAATGCATATTGCAGAAATATTCAATCATGAGTCAATTTTATGATTACCAAATATTATGTAACACAAAATCAGCCCAGTATCTACCTTGATATAGCCATGTTGAATTTTGAAATTTGATGGGCTGGAGTTTGACCTTCCTTTGTCCCCAAAAATGGCTAATGTGACATGCATGAGGCAGGCTGTGAGTGGCCGAAAAGACTTCAGATGACTCTACATGATATTTTTGGTCATTCGTCACAAATATGACACACACACACACACAAAAAAAAAAAAAAATCGCGGAAAATTCAATTCTCAACCCGACGGTGGGGCTGGGGCTGTATGTCGCAGTGCTCCTCAGAACAGCTGAGGCTGTACTCTGTAGTTATTAGGTTAAGAAAATGATATATTGCCTTCTAAATATTTGACCAGCAAATCTTAGCCTTTCGAAAACAAGTCCCAATTTGTCCATACATTCTGACATACTACTGTTTACGACGAATATATCATCATGATAGGCAGAGAGGACTTCCAGGCATAGCATGGGAAACGGTGTGATTTATCCTCACAAATACTGGCAGTGCATTTCTCAACCTGAAAGGCAGTATCATAAAACTGTAATGTCCTGATGGATGCTAAATGCTGAGATGTGATGGTAAGTCTCTTCCAACACCGTGTGTCAATAACTACTAAGAAGGTCAAGAAAGGAGGAGGGGTGTTGTCCTTCCCCAAAGACCCTCATAGTTCTGTTTAAAATGGGAGAGGATAATGGTCTGGCATTGTCACAATATTCACTCAGGTAATCGACAACCAGATGCTGTTCACCAAATTTCTTGGAGACAAGAAACAGAGGGCTCTTCCACTGGCTACCCCATTTCACTATTTAATTAGTTTGTCAGATACAGCGTGTTGGTTATGCGGTAATCTGTATGCAGGCACACACACTGGTTGAATGCTGGACTTCAACGTGATACAATGTTTAACTATGTTAGTTTTACCGATGTGTTGAACAGGCAAAGCCACGATGTATTCAAGTTCAGAGAGTCAGTCAGTTAATGGAATCCCGTGTTCTAGACAGTCACCTTGTTTTAAATGTTGCTCAGTGAATGAAGGAGCAGTTGTTGAGGCAGTCATTGAATTAATAGCTATGAGTTACGGAACAGATTTCAGACACAGATATGGGCATCTCCTAGAATACCATTGAGAGAGGTGGATACATGTGGAGATCCCCGATCTTTGGCCTTGTCTTAATTTTCAAGGGAAAGTTTGTACTGTTATTCTGGTACAGTAAAGATAGACCATCCTCTAGCACTTTGTACAAAGCAGACTCGTAGGATAAACTACTCTCATGGCATGCTTCAGGCTCTCCTTTTTGCTTACCCACAGCTTTGACAGAAACATGAACTGATGCAGCAACAAAACTGTGCTCTGTTTTATCACCATCCTTTTCATCCCTGCCTGTTGTAATATATTCAGTATTGGAACAGTGTTAGGAAAGGGAAAGGAAGACAAGTTCGTTACCATCTCACTACTACATGCTGGCACCTGTTATAATAAAATCAATGGTAATTACATGACTCCAGTTAAGTGACATCATGAGGACAATCAGTAGGTTATGACAATCATGTTTTTATGAGCGGGGGGAACAGAAGGATTTGATTCAAGGGAAAGAATGCAAGATTTGATCTTATATGAAGATGGTGGTAAAATACTTTTAAATGCATTTTCTGATGAATGAATAGATGTAGGCAACTCATGGCCTTAACATACTGAACAGTGACAGAAGTTCCTCCACTGTCAGGCAGCAAATAATTTCTCGAGTATAGCGTAGCAGTAATTCTAAGTAAGATGTCAGCAGGATATTGGAAGTTAGGGGTGCCATAGAATACACAGTTAATTCGATCTGATCCATTTTGTAAAGAAATGTCAAGGCTCACTTTCCCATGAACATCAAACTCAGTTCCCTGTACCATCTGCACTACGAAGTCGTAAATCTGTTGACCCTAAGAATGTGACTCCATGTGGCTGTAATATAATTTGAGAAAAGGTGTCTTCTGAAATCCAGTAAAAGATGTGTCTCAACCCACAAATAGAGAAACAACTGTGTCACTACATTTCTCACATGCTACAACACCTGAAGATGGCGTTAATGAAGCAAATACAAGGGGGCCTGATTTGTCTACCTTTACTCTGGAGAATTGTTCCAAGATTGGGCCTGGTCATCCCCCGACCATTTACGAGCAAGGACTCTGCATTCATTAGTAAAGTTTGAAGAGGAATCCTGATTGATAAGTGTGAGTCTTGCATCCACGCGTATATGAGGAAGGCTAACCTCTATGTCTTTCCCAATTTCTATAATCAACTTCGCTCAGGTAACAGTCCACTTCCACAAATGCACAGTTGCCACAATACCAGCTAGTTCCAAGAGGAGTGAAGATGAAGGATTACCTGACAAAATTCTTACGGTGAAGCACACAGTGATAAGAAGTATGAGTGACGTTGGTCTGAGAAAAACCTGCTGGCGGATGAAGCTGAAGCGAATTTTGTATGTGAACAAAACTACGTCGTTGCTTAGAAACATATTTCCAACTTCTGTTTAGTCTGATAAAGAAAAAGCATCACAAACAGTGACATTGCTGTCATTAGATTCTAGTTTCTTTTCAATCTACCTGGCTGAAAAGAGCAAACTCTATACTAGTTTATATCCAACAAGCAAACTGACATTCTTTAACTTGGTAGATTCCTCCTTACCCTAATCCTCAAAAGCCATTGAGACTTTTACCACAGACTGTTAACATCAGTCATAGTTTCAAAATCAGCAGCTGCTGCCTCCGATAATACAGTACTCTATGTCTGAGGGCTGTGATAGTTGGCTTACATACACTGCAATAAGCTCTAGAAACGGATGAGAGAACCTGCCTCTCTGTGACCTGTCATGTAAATAATGGAAGCCTAACAAAAATCATTATAGTTTTAATCTGATCTAAGTAGGCAAAGTGCATAGAAAGTCTAGCAATGACAGCGTTCATATATAATGTATCTTTAATATGTGCATTTTTCGTAACATCAGCCCCGATCTTTCATGCCTCTAATTCATTATCAGTTTGCTTGATAAAATCAAAGATGGAAATGGATCCTTTACTACCTGAGTATTTAGGACACCTCGTGTCATCTAAGACTAATGTCTGTGGGATTGGCTCACTGACTTACTATAGTAGTGCTACCTACTTCTTCCTTCACCTTTATCGTTCTTCTTCTGTGCCTACCATCCTGTCTTCCTATTTCTCCAATGCTTCCTGTTACTTTTTATTAATTTTCCTTGCATTTCAGGTAACTCTACATTGAGTGACAAGCCTAATGATTTCCTGTAACACTGGAAACCATTTGCAATGCCTGCTGGTAACCATTTAACCAAATTAGAGGGTGATGTGGAGCCTACTATGGTGCCCCTGTTAGTGGAGAGGAGACAGACCCGGTGTCCATCCAGGGACCAAACCTCTACGCACTTTGCCATGTCTCACTGTCATGGTGTTGTCCACTGTAAGGGAATATCAGTTAACCACAGCACAGCCTTGCAGGGGTGGTTACTTGCCAGCAGTTGTTGGGTCTGCTCGGTCAGACAGACTGAGGTTACTTAAAAGCAACAGGCGCACGTAGTTCTGACTAGCACTCATAACGCTTGCCCCACGTTGCCCTCCTGACTACCGATCTCCTGCAGCTACTTAGCTTACATGCATCTTTCATTTTCCAAATTTTGTCTCTGTTCCCACTTTCTTTAATTTCCCTTCCATGTTATTCCTTGTAAATATTAATTTTATAAATATCTTCCCCCTTCATTATTTGTTCCTGTTGTTGTTGATTTCATTTTTTTTATCTATTTCTATTACATCCCATATATTCTTTGTGTCCTTTTGTTTCGTATTTATGTGTCTATTTTCTCTCTCCCTTCTCCTTTCTGTGAGTTTATCTTCCCAGTTTTCAGATCAGTACAGTTAAATTCCATTATTTCTCCTGGTGTTGGCGTAGACGCTGTTGACAGTTTGTGTTCTGCCCCAGAATTAGGGCCATCTGTAAGCCAAGAAAAATGTACAGTTTCGACGAGGAAGATACAAAGCGCAAATGTGGTGGTACCCAGTTATTTCAACATTTCACCAAGGCTGACATCTTCAGGAATGGCATCGTGTTTACACTCAGCCCCTTAAGTAGGCCCCACAGCCCCGTGACAATGGCGTCAGACAAAGACAAGTTGGCTATCAATATTGAGTCTCACTTGGCCTGTATAAAGATGTAGGCCAGGCAGGGCAGGAGCGGGATGTGCTGTCAGGATGAGGCATGCGGGAAGAGAGAGTAGGAAGGAGGTAGGGCTAATGCCCGAGGCACGGCTTGAAGAGACCCCTTATTCCAAACATGGGCAGCAAGAGGCAGGTAACGAGGGTGGCAAGGAGAATGTTTCCCAGTTCCTAGAAACTGGTAAGCACTACACTGACATCTGGTGAAATAGTACATCAAGCAACAAAATATTACTCAAAAGTTATTAGAAGATCGACAGGTGGCCTGGTATAGTAGACGCACAGGGCATAGGAATACGCCTGGCAGTACCACAGCTTTGAAGTGGCAGTAAAGGAAGTGAATCAGCGAGTATTCCATCACTGATCACAAATTGTTGAACAGGTATCCAAGCATAATTCAAGATGGTACCGGTAATACTTAAAAGGTAGATGTCTTATTTCCTTCTTTATTTGTGAGCAAACTTCTGAGTGTAGTGTTGTGGTCTTGACTTTTTGCCGTTTGTCTGGAGACTAGCATGTGATAAGAGGTACACATCCCGAAAGCAATAATCGGTAGCCCCCCTAGGAGCTGAAGCCAAGGGAAGGATGGAACGGGGGAACGAGCACGCCCTCCCCCCTCCCCCCCCCAACTCCACCCCTCTCTACCCAACCCCTGTCTAAAACGTTGCCGGGTAAGTTTTTAACAATCGTGGCTGGCGATATTACGCTGTGTCCATGTCTTCATGATTTAACATATACGTGTGTTACCGTTAGTATTAATAACATATCATGGAGTAAAATGCAACAATGTGTTTCTAGCTAACATTTGAACGTGGAGAAGCAATGTGATGTAAATAAAGGCAGAAGCATGAAAAAAGCGGAGTGAGTATAATTTTAGTGCACTTTAATAATACATTCATATTAATATCAAGTAAATATTATTCACATTTCAAGCGTATGAAAATATTTCACTCACATTTACGATATCCGTTACCACCACACGCACACTTTGCTGCCACCACCGAAAGTGCGAACCAACAAATCCCAGAACATGAACGAAACATCTAACACGCTTTGATCACACATTTTATACATCTTTATATTGCAGATCAGGTGGACAACATGATACCATACTGTATAGAGCGAATTCTCTGTGGTTTAAAATGGTAGGTGAAACACACCCAGTATTTTCCAGCGTTAGTGCCACAAGGTCATAAAGTTGTGTGTTGCTAGCAGATTGTATGGGGGTTACGACCTTTGTGTGCTACCTCTCCCTACAGAAAACAATTTGATAGTTACCACACGCGAATCTAAGACTTGTATGCGAAACATAGAAGACTTATTTTGCTCTAGGCATTACTGCAGCGGCCAAATAAAAATATTCCTCACGGGGCTAGCCGTCTAACTGTTTGCAGTAAAGTAACATAATCCCACAGTGCAGTCATTACCTAGCTTACACATGCTGATGTAAATATTACTGTGATTAGGATGAAGGACACGGTGATGAGGGAAGTGGTAAATGAATCAGTAAATAACAGGACTGTAATCCTCATCTTTAGAACGAATGGGTATGCAATGACATTGTGTTGCAGGTCGTTGTGTATGCCTGTGTGCAACTATGCAACGCGCGCGTGTGTGTGTGTGTGTGTGTGTGTGTGTGTGTGTGTGTGTGTGTTTTGTGTGTGTGTGTGATTCGTATCAGAGGATGACTCGAATCTTTGAAGCAAAGTCTCCTATGTAAAAGGAATATTATTTGTCGTTGATTTCGTGTCAATAAATATAAATAACCAGAAAACATTTTGTATGACTGACAACTTGGAGCACCGCCAGATGGTAACAGATATCGTAGATGTGGTTGAAATAGCTTCATACACCTGGACTGGGAATATTATTTATTTGATATTAGTAGGAATATATTACTATAATGCTTTAAAAACTCGCCCAGCTTTTTTCATACTCATGCCTTTATTTACATCACTTTGCTTCTTCATGTTCATATGCCAGCTGATAACTCATTACCGCACATTACATCATGGTATGTTATTAACACTGGTGGTAACTCACGTGAATATTAATTCATGTAGATATACAACGTAATATAGCCAGCCACGAATGTTACAAACCTACCTGGCAGCGTTTAGCCGGGGGTTGGGTTGGGAGAGGGGGGAGGAGAGGGCCAGTAGGGAGGGGGGGAGGCCGTGCTCGTTCGCCTGATCTATCCTTCCCTTGGCTTCAGCACTTAGGGGGGCTACCGATTATTCCTTCCGGGTGCACATCATGGCTCTGAAGTGCAATGTCAGCACTGGCCATGTTGTTATTCTAAGATCAACAGCCATCACAGTGGAATGTCAGAGCCTAATTGGCACAACACTAGAGCTGTAAATTGGGAAGCATATGAGTGTCTGAATTGGAAGTGAAAAATTAATTGATAATAGAAATTGTTTTGAATCAGCTGATTAACAATAAAAGATGAATTAATGTTTGTTTTACCGTGTTCTAGTACTTTTTTCTCCATCTTTTTAGGTGTGAACTGAGGCAGAGATGATGTTTATTTTCAAAAAATACGGTTTCATCCCAAAGCTTGTTTACTGTCTTAAACTGTAAAAAGGATGGAATTGAAACACAAAGAATATTTAGGCCATTATACTATATCACTTTGTTAGAATTAAACTAGAAACAAAGACAATACAGAGACAGTAGTCTTCAATCAAGGAGCTGTGGTGGACAGGAATGAACCTGTGAGTTAAGGGGAAATCTGATCATATTACACCCACATACATGCAGCGTACACTGGTGGTGTTCCATCCATGGCATAGAACAGGGCTATTCAACTGGCGACCCGCGGGCCAAATCCAGCCCTCGAGTGGTTTTTCTTTGGCCCTTTGACAGACTCGAAAATGCAAATAAACAAACCTAATGCAGAATATTTTGCATGTTTCTTTTTATTCATGTGCTTAGCGGAAAATGTAAAAGCAAATTATATATGAGATTTTTTTCACTTCTTTCTATGAATAAATGCTTAGATGAGGGGAAAAAATACAGCAAGCAAATGTATGGCCCTTCTACCAATCTGAGTTTCATGATCCGGCCCTACTCCTAAAGTACTTGAATAGCCCTGGCATAGAATGTTTACTTTCAGTGGTACAAGAACTGTGAGCAGACACTCAGCTTCTTTAATTTCTTTATTAATTTTCATTCTTCAGTAAAATATAAATGTAAAAAAACAAATGCACAACTTCATTATTGCTGACTTTCTCAGACTTTATGGAATTTGGTCCTAAATTTCTTCTTTACTTGCCAGTGTAATTGTTTAGGTAATGTGAAAAATGATGGTACTTTATAGAATCATGTATGTTAATATATTAAACTATATCGAACTGTCACAGTTCTTTTGGCTTTTTTATTTGCATTTTTATTTCAGAGAAACTATAAAGTAATAACTTTACTATACCTCTATATATTTGAATGTTAAGACACATTAGTACTTAAAAATAACGCCTTTGCTAACATTCACTTATTAGACAAACAGTAAATACAACATTATAGCATCAGAACCAAGACAAATCTTGGTAATATGTGATACTGTATATGAAATGCATAATGTATGTAAGCTTCTGGTCATTACCCATATAATGAAACCCTACATTTTTACTTGAAAGTACCATATGTAAAATCCTGGTCAACCAGTCATTAGCCTAAAATTGAAACATAATTTATGCTTAAAATATGTAATATTTTGATCCTCAGCCAGCTACATACTAGAACTACCTACAGAGCTACTCCATAGTGGTAAAAATACCCCTGCTTTAATAAATGAGAATAGATTTAACTCAGTAGTAGCCGATGACTGTCCATATATATATATCAAGAATAAAACTGCATTCCGTGAAATAAAGCATGAGTGACAAAGTTCAGTGTATGCCAACCACATTCATACCTTGTATAGTGTACTGCAGTGACTCACACTGCACATACAAAAAATGTTTACTCATGTAAATATTAACCCAATAAGTCCCGACCACTTTTTATGCCCAACCCACCCCCAGAAACCGACCGACTTTCATCTTGTCTTTTTTTGGCTCAAACCTTCGATTTTGGTGAGAAACATCGAAAATTCATTGAGAAAGTGCTCACCTGAGGTGAAAAATATTGTAACAGGTAAGAGATCCCTCACCTGACTACCGTTTTTTATCATGCCGCACTCCATAAAATACGATCCCTATGCGAGGGAAACTTAACCAAAACCAAACAGCCTCATAGATATTTATTTATTTGGTACGAATTTATATGTAGTACAAGAGTATATTGCTTTTCACACAATAATATAGGCGATATAAGCGTTGTTCCCTTACCAAATACATCAACATATTGCACCTAACTTGGTGATGTTACCTCCTCATTACTTCTGTTCCTTACTAACTCTGGTGCCACATAATCTGTCCTCCACATCAGGAATCACTTTCGCCTTGAATTTCTTCATCAGAGAGACCATGGTGCTATGTGTTTTTACTGGCCAGGTCACTGCTAACAGGTGAGTTGTGAGAAAATCGCGCACCCCCCGAGAGGGGGGGTGTCAACAGGGTCAGGCAATGTTGCCGCCTGACCGGGGGTAGAGGAAGGTCTTCTACATATGCTTACCAAAAATCACCCATGAGTCTTGAAAAATGTGCAAATGACGAACCTTGAAATTGACTGACATACGATGCATGTCGGTGGGTCTCAGGGTGAAAAAAAGTTGTGACGTGCATTGTACAGTGCATCGTACATCGGGGGGACTGGGAGGGGTTAAGGGAGTCTTTAGTCAAGTATATCTAATTTACTTTGGAAAGCCCAGCACTGAAGGTCCCGTAGCTGAAACAAATAATGCTTTATGGTTACTTTGTTTTACTCCATGCTCAATATTAGTTTTGTAGTTATACTCGAATCTGGGCGTCATTTGCGCACACAGACACTACCATAGAAGCTTACACACAATCACCCATACATAAACACCATCAGAAGTTCACTTTTCATTTAGTCTCTCCTTTATATCTATCTATCTTTTTATCTATGTCTCTCTCTCTGTCTCTTTCTACAGATATATAATAGAGTACAAAGTTGTAAAAAAAACTTTGGGAAGCATCCACCAAGCCACTGACCACTTTGGCTGACACAAGGAGTGCTGTGGTTGAACCAGTGTCGCATGCTATACTGTTTGCATTTGAATGATTCTCTTGTGCCCTGCCCTCTTGGCCCTGCCCACTCACCCGTCGGGGACTCGGCCTGGCCGCCCGAGTATCCTAAGCCAGTCTTGCTGTGCCAGCGTAGGGCAAACATTTCAGGCGCTGTGACTAATTGCAGCAACAAAACTTTTACTTAACCCCTTAACTGCAATTATATCTTTTCCATTTAACTAGGAAATATGTTTTGTAGTAAAGGATGTTGGAAAAAAGTACCAAGGAACGTCATCAGCCTGAAAGGTTTGTGAAGTAACGATAATTCCCTCTATGAAATTAAAAAGGTATACATTCCGCAAAGAACTTAGTGTTTTGACTTTTTTCCTTATATCTGGTATACACACACACACACACACACACACACACACACACACACACACACACAAAACCCTTTACCCTCTATAAGATTTAAATGACCACGTGTATAGAATCAATTTTCTTATACGGCATTGTTGGTATAAATATTTATACTGTATAAATAATTATACTGTAATGAGTAGGCGAAGCCAGTGACATTTCGTTTTCCTCTTTCTGTATTCGAACCCTCTAATTTTAATGAAATGGAGGAAATAAATAAGGAAAATTACAATATGATTATGAAACCGTGGTAACTTCTCGCCCAGTCCCGACCAATTTTTTTACACAGCCTACCCCCAGATCCCGACCGATTTTGAACTTTTTTTTTGGCTCAAACCTCCGCTTTTGGTGAAAAACATTGAAAATTCATAGAGAAATCGCCCTCCTGAAGTTAAAAATGTTGATACAGGTGTCATTTAGCCTTAAGTTTTCCTTCTTTTTCAGAGTATCTGGCTAAAGAAAACGAACTATGGAAGGGTTAACTAATTCAAGCCACTTTAAATTACATATTTATTTATTTATTTGATACGAATTTATGACTAGTACAAGTCTATATTGGTTTTCACACAATAATATAGGCGATTAAAGCATTGTTCACTCTCCCAAAACCCCAGTATATGACACCTTCCTTTACGACATTACCACCTCATCACTTCTGTTTGTTTCTACCTCTAGCTTCTTTGTTTCTTTGTCCTCCACCTCAGGAATCACTTTCACCATGAATTTCGTCACTGGAGGGACCGTGGGGCAACATACCTTTACTGGCCAGGTCACTGCTAACAGGTGAATTGCCCAGTGTTGGGGGAGGGGGGTTAGATGGGGCCAGGCAGTATCCCCACTTGACAACAGGTAGAGGAAGGTCTCCCACATATGCCTACCAAAAATCATCCGTGAATGTTGAAAAATGTGCACACAATGGGCCTTGCAAACGAGTGATGTACGATGCACGATGCACAAGTCGGTGGGTCTGTCCGCGAAAAAAAAGTAGCGACGTGCATCGTACCTCGGTGGGACTCAGCGGGTTAACAGACATGACAAGTAGATGACCTAGTATGTCTTACAGTGGCACAGCTGCGATGAGTTATTTCCAAGCTCCGAAGTTTTCTTGGCGCCAAAACTCTACTCTACTGCTGTCGCGGGAAGAGGCGGGCTGCTTCTTTTCAAACTGATTTTGATTCAGCAAATTTTAGTGCTTCCTTTGTCATACAGAAATGAATTCAAAGTAAAAGTAAATAATACGATACTATTTCGTAGTTAGGCTCATTATTCTATCAATAAGAAGAAGAATTATCTCAGCCAATCTGCAACAAGTAGAGCTGGAAGAGGGTGGGGCATCAGTAGGGGGCGGGGCACAAGAGAAAGAGTCAAACGCTAACAGTATAGTATGCTTGCACCCAATTTGCTTAAGGTGGGCCGATTACACTTGGTTCACGGACTACACACACATCCAAAGCCACTACAACACAAGCACTTCTCACCCTACATACAGGCTCTACCAGACAGCTTAAGCCACTGGGTAGAGATACATGGCTGTATCGTCCCTGCTTCGGTAGGGATAGGCCGGTCCTGCAGTGGACCTCAACGACTGATGACTGACTGACTGACTGGCTGACCAAATTGTAATTGTAAACCTTGCTTAGTGTAGTACTGAAGAACCATAGGCAAGACCAATATGTAACTTTCATGTCAACCAGCTGAAACATTCTTTCGCTGTACAAGCTGATCCTAAAAGATGTTGCCAAATGTCATTCATCCTCTTTTCTCAAAGTTATGTCCCCTAATTGCCCCCATCTACTGCCCTGTTTCCTATTATATTCAGTAAATCGTTTCCTTATTTAAACTTCCATTAGAGGAGTGACTGGCTAAATAAATAATTTAAGAACCAATGGCTGTGGACAGTTCATGCTTATGTCGACAACTGGTGAACACCATTTACTTACATGAACCCACACGGCCACCACACTATCAGGATGCCAGTACATAGTATACTTCAGTCTCAAGTCACTGTTTTCAGACTTCATTTCTTATTCTCCTTTCTCACTCACCAACTTATTATTTTGGTCATTTAATCTATCTATGGTCATTGGCGTCAAACGACAGCTTCTAGAGCCAGTGCTGCTGGCGTTGAATTAGCACGATCTGTAAGCAACTGCGAACAAATATGGGAAGAGAAGAAATGTCACTGGTATGTTTACATGGAGGTACCTTACCATCCCTAGCGCTCAGGCGGTCAGTTTATCTCAGATGTTATCACCCATATGTTTACAGGGTTTACATGACACTACCATCCCAAGCACTCAGGCAGTCAGTTTCTCTCTCTCTCTCTCTCTCTCTCTCTCTCTCTCTCTCTGTCGTTCCATTATCAGTATCTTCCTTTGTCTTCATACTTCCCCATTTTACCTCAACCTTGTGAATTTGAAAACACAACAAAAGCATGAGAAGAAAAGTTAGTGGGCTTTTTTCCATAGTTCTCATCGCTCCCCTCCTCCTTTTGACACCCGATGCCTGGGGCGTTTGACTGCTACTACAGAAGGAGAGGGGGAGGCAGCAAGGGAAAGAGAGGAAAGGGTGGAAGTGAGGAAGGGGGACGGAGCGTAAAAGTAGTTATGAAAGGAAATGGGAGAAGGAGGAAGAAGGAGGAGGAGGAGGAGAAATAGCAAGTAAAGAAAGAGAGAAGAGGAAAGAAAGTAAAATAAAAGCATGGCGAGAGAAGAAGGGGGGGGTGATGAGGAGTAGTAGAAAGTAAGGAAGATAGAAGAAAAGTACCGAGCGTGTGAAGGAGAAGGAACAGAGAATATAAGAAAGGAAGGGGAAAAAAAAGTCAAGAGTGGATGGGGATGAAAATTGGTAGAATGTGTGTGCAAGCAGGAAGACATGGGAAGGAGAGAGTATGGACAAGAAAGATGGGAAATTGTTAACGGAGTGAGGTGGAGTGTGAAGAAGGAGCGAAACATCATACCCATTGTTATATTAGGTAATAAAAAAATTCAGGTTGATAATGAGGATGATACGATGTTGATGGTAATGATGGTGGGATGTTTCCTGTGGGTCAAGGAGCCATATTTTCTTTGCCAAAGGAGACTCCATTCCCAGCGATTACTTATCTGTTTTACGCCATTGAATTGTTGTTTGTTAATCGCATCATCTCTAAACCGACAACTTTAAAAGAGTTATTTACATCAGGAATACTACGAAACAAAACTGCGGATGTAAATGGCAAAGACAGAGATGATGAAAAAGACTCCCGACATACATGGAAGTGACACGGAGGAGGAGGAGGAGAAGGACAGTGATGATGATGATGATGAATGGTAAGGAGGAGGAGGAGGAGAAAGAAGAGGGAGAAGATGAGGAGGTACTGACAGAGTGGGTGGGAGGAAAGACGGGTGGTATTGAGGTCAAAGTACAAAATGCAAGCATAACCTCAGTGGAAAAAGTGAACGCAGAACAAGTAAGAGGAGGAAAAAGAGGTGATAGAGGGAGGAAAGAGAAAATTTTAGCAGGTAAAGACAAGAATAGAGAAGTAGAAAGGCTCCCAGGGAAGGAACTATAAGGAGGAGATGGAAAGGGAATAAATAACAAGGGTGGAATTATGAAGAAAACAGTGAAGAAAAGAAGGGGAGGAAAGAAGAGAGATGAGGAAAACAGAATTAAGGAAATTAGAAGAATGAGGAAGATACTCGTATACTAAACATAATAGGGGAGGAGGAGGAGGAGGGGGAAGAGAATGAAAGATAAGATGTGGAGAAGGAATATAACAGAATGGAAAGTAATGAGAAAGAAAAAATGGGAAGAATGAGTTAGGCTGGAAGTGAAGGAGCATGCACTCAAAAGTAAGAAGTGAGATAAAGGATGAAGAGAGGAAAGCCGAGAGAAAGAAAGTGAGAGTAGGACAGCAAGGAGAATGAAAGAGGAAAGGAGAGGGGGCAGAATAAGCAAGAGGAAATGACGTGAGAGCAGGAGGAAGTAGAAGAGAAAGAAAAGGAGAGCAATGTGCGGCAAAGAAATCAAAAGGAGGAAATAAGTGTAAGAAGGAAGTGGTTAAGAAGAGAGGTGGAGGAGAAGCTGAGGAAAAGGAGAGAATACAGTAATGTAAGGGGAAATCAAAGGAAGAGAAATAAAGAAAGGAGAGAGATATAAAGTAATACGAAAAAATGAAGGCGGAAGTGAGAAAGGGCTAAGAAAGAGAACAGAGCGAGGAGGAGGAGGAGTAAGCAAGAAAAATAGTGAATAAGACGAGGAGAAAATGAGTTGGATGAAGAATTAGAGTTAGGGATTAGATGGAGGGGAAGGGGAGAGTAAGAGGAAAAGCAGAGAAATGAGGGAGATAAAGAGAAATATTTAATGAAGGAAACAAGACAACAAAAACGATTAGTGGATGAGGACAAGACAGAAGTGGGAGAAAGGAAGAAACAGATTTGTGGAGAGAGAGAGAGAGAAAGAGAGATCCCCTTGCTCTTCCGTTCTCCTCTCTTCTTCTCTCTTTCCCTCACCAGTCTGCCACCCTGACTCCATCCCTCTCTTCATTCCCTTTTCTTGCATCTTCTCTTCCTTGCCCATCTCTCCACAAGACTTACCTTCGCATCTTTTTTTCCCTCCATGCCTTTAATCAACTTTTCCTTCCACCACGTCTAGTTCCTATCTCTTCCTCTCCTCTCTCCATTCCCTTCCACCTCCAGTACCTTACCCCGAACCTTCCTCTTTTTCTACTCCCTCGGTACTCCCGTTCTCTCCTCTTCCTTCACTCTCTCTTTGTCTCCCATTCTCTTTTCTCACGCAATCCAATTTTTAGTCCAATATTTTCCGGTATCAAATCTTTTCCATCATCGATATACCAGCCCTGTTTCCGAGGCAATGTTTGTGTGTTTGCCTTGTTGTTGGTGGTGGTGATGGTGCCGTGTGTGTGTGTGTGTGTGTGTGTGTGTGT
>JAGKTI010018761.1:0-17461 GCA_018397915.1 Birgus latro | reverse complement strand
GCAGTGTCTCCAGGCATCTCGAATTGAATGGATCTTGAATTTGGCTCTCTTTTGTACTGTTTTTGCTTTTTCTTGGAAGGAACAGTATGCAGGCCTGTGGCCTTTGGTTCCTTCTTCCTTGCATAAAAAAAAAAAAAAAAAGGTGGGGAAGAAATAGACAAGCAGGCCATGGTCGTATACATAGCTGACATGTGAGCACAGGAGTCATGATAATTGTACTATCATCAGTTCATCAATAGTTATTCAAGGTTTATTTCTTTCTATTTTTTTAATTTTTTCCATTTTGTGTGAGTAAATGTAATGAATAGTATTTAACTGAATGGACTTGTGTATTTTGCACTACTGTCAGATACTGCAAGCATGTGTGTTATGTCCATGGGTTGTGTTCAAGAGCATGCAATGTCATATTGTTTGTAAAGGCTCCAACATGCTTGCATGCATTGGCCTTGGTCACTTAATGGCGTCTTTCGATGCTGCTCGATCTTTGGCAACCTTCCTGTTTAGTCCCTTATCCTTGAGGTCACACTGTGTATGACTTTGTCCCAGGACTTTTTTGGTCTGCCTCACATAGCCCTACCTCTGATGTTAACACTTCTCATCTTCCGTTTCAGTTGGAATCTGTTAGTGTGGCCCCTGATTTGAGTGGTGAGTACTGTGGGGGTGCCCACCATCCACTCATTCAGTGTAGTGCTGCTCTCAGATATGAGTGGTGAGTACTGTGGGGGCACCCACAATCCACTCACTCGATGTAGTGGTGCTCTCGGCTGTGAGTGGTGAGTACTGTGGGAGTGCCCACCATCCACTCACTCGATGTAATGCTTCTCTCAGGTGCCTGCCCTTTCCTCCCTTCCTTCCGTCTTTCCATCCTTCCTCTTCTGTCTTTCCTTCCTTCATTCTTTCCTCTTGCTTCTGTCAGCGGGTGACTCTTCACTGACTGACAAGCCAAATGGTAGTAAATGGTTTCCTGTACACCAGGAAACCATTTACTATGCTGGGTGGTAACCATATAACCAAATTATTGTGCCTGGTGGTTTAGTGGGCATTTTAGGCACTCCAATCAGATTGAGCCGGTGTAGTTTTATATCCAAGGGATGGTTGGGGTTTACTGCTCACATAGTGCTCCTCAGGGATGAGTGAGTCTGGTCACTAAGCCGGGTCAAAAATTAAAAATTCGACGAAAGATGGCTATTTTGATACCCTACAGTATGTTTTCACATGAACTAATTGTATTTTTAAAAATGAGTCAGTGGTACTCCAGCAACTTTCAATTTAGTTTTTACGGCACTGACGCTCCAAGCATTCAGTGATTACCAGTGATTGGCAACTGTATAAATGATAACCCATTGTTTTGTATTTCTCTTACCAACTACATGAACTGGTACTGGTTTACAGTTTTGAATTTTGTATGAGTTTACGTATTTTACTGGAATCGTGGCCAGTTGCAGCACACAAGAAAGCATGAAAGACTGTTTTTGGCTCATCACGCAGTCTTTCGGTAAATCAGTTGCCCACTACCTGTTATATCATAAGGGCATATTTGGAACATAAATCCACAAATCTGTCATTGAGCATCCAAGCCTATGCGGAAATTGTTGCACTTGAAGTTGCAGGAATTTACAAGAAAGCTTCCATCTCAACTATTGATTACACCAGTGTTGTTATTCGTGTGAAGTGCCTGGTAGCAAAGGCACAGGAGCTTAGGAAATATCCAGTGAGCAGAAGGACTTCCAACACCTACATACAAAAACTCTCCAGCTTTGACACCTTATTTGACATTAGTCATTGCAAATGTTTCAAAAACTTTAATGCACGTGAGAGGTCTGAGTGTCAATGTACCAGAGTAGACAAGATATTGCTTGAGGAGTGGCCTTTCTGGGTTGACCAAAATAGTTGCAGAAAAATGTATAGTGGTGGAATTGACTGGAAGAAGACAGCACAAAATAAGTGTGCAGCTAATAGAGTGATGAAAAGGAAGCTCTATGAAGAATCCACTAGAGATACTAAGCTATATATTGAAGATATAATGACAGCATGTATTGATGAAAGTGATGCCTGTGATGAACAATATGATCAATATGTTGATGGTGATACTGCAGAAGTAGATGGAAACAAACAGTCAGAGTGTCAGAACAGATTAGTCTCTCCTGAGCTGAGTTGTGTACCAGATCGGTGTCAAGTAAGCGTTAGAGACATTGCTCCACTGTGAATGCAACACTGAAAGATATGAATATTCTTTGTGAAGAAAATAAAGTTGATCCCAGTAAACTCTGCTATCAGAGGAAATACTGGTGAGATGTCACATTGCAACAGCATAAAAATGATTTGAAGGAGATCGTTTGCATCAGTTTCGATGGAAAAATCGATCAGATGCTCAAGAAAACCCCAGATGGTCAGAGAATCAGGAAGGAAGATAACTACTCAGTAGTTGCTTTTCCTGATGCCGTTTACATCAGCCACGATTCTCCTGAAAGTGGAAGAGCAGCAGATATTGCCAAGGAAGTCATGTCTGTCATTTGAGAAACAGATTCAACAGATTCATTGCAAGCTGTTGTCTGTGATGGGACAAATGTCAGTACTGGAAAGAGAAATGGAGTGATCCGTGAGCTCGAAACACAGCTTGGCAGACCACTGCAGTGGCTTGTTTGTTTGTTGCATCTTGTTGAAATAATTTCCTGGTGTACAGGAAACCATTTGGCTTGTCGCTTAGTGTAGAGTCACCCGTAGACAGAAAAAAGAGGAAAGAATGAAGGAAAGAAAGACAGGAGAGGTTAGAATGGAAAGAAGGAAGGAAGAGAGGAAATGGTAGGCACCTGAGAGCAGCACTACATCGAGTTAGTGGACAGTGAGCGCCTCCACCAACCACACAATCCATTGTTGCCCCATGAGGAGCATGGGAGCCCGGGGCTAGGCAAGTTCGTCCTGACGTTTAACCCTAGATAGGAAGACGTCCCTTCTGACCTCGGGATAGAAAGACCTGTGCCAATTGGATACACTTTTGGAAAACAATAATAAAAAATATACAAAGATGTTTTATTCAAAACTAATGGAGCTGAAATAGAAATATAACTGCTGTGGAGACCAGATGACTAGGAATTAACCCGTCCAGTCCCGACCAATTTTTTACCCAACACACCCTCAGAACCCGGCCAATTTTCAACTCCCCCCCCCAAACCTCTGCTTTTGGTGAGAAACATCGAAAATTCATAGAAAAATTGCCCTCTTGAGCTTATAAATGTTGGTACAGGTGTCAGTCAGCCTTACGTTTTCCTTCTTTCTCAGGGTACCTGGCTAAAGAGAACGAACTATGGAAAGGTTAACTAATTCAAGCCATTTTAAATTACGTATTTATTTATTTATTTGGTATGAATTTATGTGTAATACAAGTCTCTATTGGTTTTCACGCAATAATATAGGCGATAAAAGCATTGTTCACTCATCCAAAACCCCAGCATATGCTACCTTCCTTTACGAAATTACCACCTCATCACTTCTGTTTGTTTCTCCCTCTAGCTTCTTTGTTTCTTTGTCCTCCACCTCAGGAATCACTTTCACCGTGAATTTCATCTTTGGAGGGATCGTGGGGCAACATATCTTTACTGGCCAGGTTACTGCTAACAGGTGAATTGCTTAGTGTGGGGGGGAGGGGGGGCCAGGTGGGGCCAGGCAGTATCCCTGCATGACAGCAGGTAGAGGAAGGTCTCCCACATGTGGCTACCAAAAGTCACCCTTGAATGTTGAAAAATGTGCACACAATGGGCCCTGCAGTTGAGTGACGTACAATGCACGTCGGTGGGTCTGTCCGCGGAAAAAAGTAGTGACGTGCATCTTACGTTGGTGGGACTCAGCGGGTTAATAAAACTGAGCTAAAATAAATACATTTATAAGTTACTTGATAAAAAATAGTGAAAGAAAAAAGTAGTACTGACTCGTTCTCTTCCTGAGATGCACATACATGGAATTGAGCCAAAAAACTAGCTAAACCTATAAATCTAATACCTAAATATTACACAGTCGGCTTGCCAACTCTGGGTTCCACATTAAACTGGGTGCCTGGCATAAATGGAAACAGGTAATAAATATATACACCTCTGCCCTCAAAGAACTCAATCAATGTGTCAGGCTCCTTTTGTGGGTCCTTGTGTGGTGTAATGACAGCTGCCACACCACCACTAGGGTCACTGGTACACTCATTCAGTGTCACATCACCCACACTAACTAACATCACAGGTTTCTGTGTTACTCTGGAGTTCCAGCGTGGTGTCAAAAATCCTGTTGAACTCCTCCGACTTCAGATACTCTACCAGCTCTTCATCTGACAGGTATCTTATTTGTTTGGGGCCCATGAGTACACACCTGTGAATAACAATTCCCAGTTACCCATTATTCCTGCCACATTGACCCCTCAAACCACCCCATTATGGGGTCACTGCTACCATTTCCCATCACCCACAATAACAATCAAGGATTTTTGTGTCACTCAAGGGTTCTGACGTGATGTCAACGACCTCTTGAAATACTCTAGCTTTAGAATATTGTGCCAGCTCTGTGTGGGACAGCAACCTAGCTCGTTTTGCCTCCATTACCTGCACAAATACAGTAAAAACCAAAGAAAACCATACATACTACTTTATACTGCTTATTGTGGGACATATCACACGCATGTACATGGTCATTTTGTTCCTAAAACATTCAAAATGTGTGCTCAAGTCTTCGACCTTGACCAGAATGGCCCTCCTCTCTTTTTTTGTTGCAAAAATTATATGATACAGGAAGACGTGCCAATTGGATACACAGATACTCAACAGAGAGTCGACAATGGCGGGAACTTGAGCCTGCGGCCAGAAACAGCATAGGCTGGCTCAGGACTGCTTGGTGTAATGAAAAAAGTTACCTATTACCCATTTTTCTGGACACCATTAACAATGAAACTTAAACGCACCCTGGCCGTGCATTCATATGGCACAGGTCTTCCTATCTAGGGTTAAGATGAGAGTGACTAGCCTCATTTATCCCTGAGTGGCATTATGTGAGCAGTAAACTCCAGCCACCCCTTGGATATAAACCTACACCCTCTCAATCTTACCGGAGCCCCTTACTTACCCACTAAACCACTAGGCGCAATAATTTGGTTATATGATTATCATCCAGCATAGTAAATGGTTTCCTGGTACACAGGAAACCATTTGGCTTGGCACTTAGTGTAGAGTCACCTGTAGACAGAAGGAAGAGGGTAGAATGAAGGAAGGAAAGCAGAAGAGGAAGGAAGGAAGGAAGAGAGGAACGGGCAGGTGCCTAAGAGCAGCACTGCTTCGAGTGAGTGGATGGTAATATTTACCCATCCATCATCCAATTTGAGCGTAGGAGCCTGGGGCTAGGCAAGTTGGTCCTGACATTTAAGATGAGAGTGACTAGCTGCACTCATCCCTGAGTGGCATTACTTGAGCAATAACCCCAACCATCCCTTGGATATAAACTTTCACCGGCTCAATCCAATTGGAGCGCCATAATTACCCATTAAACCACCAGGCGCCATAATTTGGTTATATGGTTACCACCCAGTGTAGTAAATGGTTTCCTGGTGTTCAGGAAACCATTTAGCTTGTCACTCAGTGTAGAGTCACCTGTAGGCAGAAGGAACTGGAAAGAATGAAAGAAAGACAAAAGAGGGAGTGTAAAGTCACCCATAGGCAGAAGGACGAGGAAAGAATGAAGTAAAGAAAGACAGAAGAGGAAGGAAGGAAAGGAGGGATGAGAGGAAAGGGCAAACACCTGAGAGCAGCACTCCATCGAGTGAGTGGATGGTAGTACCCCCACGTACCGCAAAAAAATAATAGTACAGTAATCTCTCTACTTTCCAGATGACCACTATCTGGTTACACCACTGTTTGGACATTGTAGGCTGATGTTCGAAACCCAAAAATGCCAAAAAAATTGCAAAAAAAAAAAAAAAAATCCATTTTTTTCCGTCCCGTAAGTTTTAATTTGGCGGGTGGCGCCGAACAGCTGTGTTTACATTCCATTCCCACCATTGTCTCCCCCTCCCGCCACCCCGACAGTTGTCTCTGAACTGCCGTGAGTTTTTGTTTAAACAATCATAATTCACAGTGCTAAGGATTAAATGCAGTTCAACACTGGATTACTGTACATGCTTCAAGAGCATTTCACCACTGTCAGAGCTTTAGAGGTGGGGTAAACAACCACCACGGACATGTAAGTACAGTACACTGTCAACTGCCAAATATTTTCCATAATCACTTCTAAATCCTCATTCTCTGGTTACATTTTATTTACTTCATGCTTTGTGTCCCATATTTGAGCGATAGGCTGTGAAAAAGGTGATTTTCTCAGTGATTACCATGACTCTTACATACATTAACTATCTAGTCAACTGGTGAACATATTTGCCCTACTCACCTCTAAATCATAATTTTTCTGGTTACATTTTATTTACTTCATGCTTTGTGCCCCATGTTTGAGTGCACAGGCTGTGAAAAAGTTGATTTTCTCAGTGATTACCATGTATGTCTCTTACATACGTTCACTATCTAGTCAACTGGTGAACATATTTGCCCTACTCACCTCTAAACCATCATATTCTGGTAACAGTTTATTTATTTCATGCTTTGTATCCCATATTTTAGTGCATAAGATGTGAGAAAGGGTGATTTTTCTTAGTAATTCCCATGTTTCTTACATACGTTCACTATCTAGTCAACTGATTAACACCTCTGCCTTACTCACCTCAAAATCATCATTTTTTGGTTAAAATTCAATTAATTCATGCTTTGTGTCCATTATTTATGTGAATGGGGTCTTAAATAAGTGCCATGCATGTCCAGTAGGGAGGTAGGTGGGTGGTTTTCTAATTTAGGTTAGGTTAGGTTAGGGTCAGGAATGACCGGTGCTGGAGCTTCAGGGCCACTATCCGGACAAGACCACTTTCTGGTCATGCCTTTGGCTCTATTACAACGGATAGTGGAGGGATTACTTACATGTGGTCATGTGGAGAGAACGAATGAAAATCAAGTGGTGAAAAAGGTACAGTATATATGAGTGAATTTGAAGGAGGGAGGAGGTGAGTAGGCCAAGAAGAAGGTGGAGGGACATGGTGGGAGGGTGTGTGAGGAAGAGAGGTATGGAAGTTGGTGAGGCTAAGGGACTAACAAGAGATCGAGCTGGCTGGATGAATTTTGTGCGGTGTATGACCAAGGATTTGGCATCCCTCTTTAACGTGACAGTGTTTGGATTGGCTCTATCAGATAGGTATACAGTATGTGAAGCTACAGAACATGGTGAAATTTTCTACAGAACATGGTGAAATTGTTTTTGGCCTGTCAGATGGAGTCAGGATTTCATGGGCTTGAATGATGAATGAATGGAAGCATGACCCATTGAATTGGGTAAACTTTGGCTGTCTGGACGTTGCTACTCCTCACCCTGCCCTAGGGTGGGAAAGGAGGTCCGGATGATGATGATGATGATAATAATAATAATAATAATAATAATAATAATAATGATAAAAATAATACAGTAGACCCTCACTATAATGGACCAGTTTTGGGGAAGCCTTATCCGATAAAACTGATAATCTGTTAGATCTGATGGTCCCTCCCTGTGGTGAAATTTCAAACACCTGTTTGAGAAAAAAAAATGAGTACAGTAACATATTCTGTTACTAAAAATTAAAGTATACTCATTTTACACCATCTTGGCCCATAATTTTGCCCTTTTTCATCTTATTTCACATCCTTGTCATAGCACTTCATGACTAGTACAGTATTACTATAGTCTGTTAGTACAACTTAGCAATCATGATGGGGAGAGGGCACTTTCAGACCAAGTTGGAGTATGAAGGTTAGAACACAGTTATTGCAACCTGTTGTGTCCCATTTAATGGACATTGTTTGTTATTGCCAAAAGAAATCCAGAGGCCTTTGTAGTAAGCATTAGATCTGATATCAGGTCTACCGAGGTCTGGTAAATTGATGTCCTACTGTAAAAACAAAACAGCTTATCCTCATAATCCCTTTTGGAGCATAGGATGGCCCAGGGCTACATGAGTGTAGCCTAGATTATTTAAGCCACAAGACACCCTGTATGTTATGATCTTCATCATCATCATTATCATTATCATCATCATCATCATCATTGTCATCATAATTATCAATCATCAGCCATCATCATCATCATTGTCATTGTCATCACAAACAGTCATCATCATCATCATCATCTTCATCGTCCTCATAGTTCATAAGTAAATAGCACACAAGTATAAGTGGCCAAAATAACATAGCAAAGCTAGGTAACTAAGATAGGTTGAAGTTTAATGACAAGAAAAAAAAATGAAATTTTAAGTGGGAAACTTATAAAAGAGTGCAGCATACAGTAGAGGCAGACGTGTGATGCATTTGTTTCCAGCTAAACCACTGTTGGGGGGGGGGGGGGGGGAAGTTTGTAGAACTTACTCATGTAATTGAGTAGCCAAACACTAGAGAGAGACGAAAAAGGTAAAACTTGGAGTATCTCTCTATCTATCTATTGCCAGACGCATTAATCCCGTAAGGGGTGGGCACAAACAAATTGCTCCGTGTCACCCTGTCCCCCACCATTTCACTGCCCTGCTCCCGGCTCACACCCCCCTCTCACATATACCTTTCCACTCCATCCCTCCATCTCATCCTTGGCCTCGCCCTCCCTCTCCCCCCCCCCTCCACATCACACATACACTCTCCTTGTCAGTTTCTCACTCTCCATCCTCTCCACATGGCCAAACCACCTCAGTGTGTTTCTCCTAATGCTTCCTATCACATCCACAGCACAATGCACCTTCACATCCTCATTTGTCAGTCTGTCTCTCCATGTGACTCCACAGGCTCCTGTCAGATAACTAATTTCCACTGCTTTCACTCTTGACTTCTGTCCCTCCAACAAGGTCCAAGCTTTACTTTCGTATGTTAGAGTTGGTATCACAATACTGTCATACAGTAACTTTTTCACTTTCATGCTCACTTCCCTGTTTCTTATCACTGCGTTTAAGGAACCAGCAACCATTCTTCCTTAAAAACAGAGCACCACTACACTAAGTGGGTGGATGGTGGGCACCCCCACCTACCACCATACTGGAATATAAGAAGTGTTTATGATGTGAATTTACTACCACAGGGAGTGAAATCCCAACACCCCCTGGAGGGGAAGTGTGTGAAATGCATCATAGTGTTCACTGTGAGTAAACAAGAGATTAGTAACCCTGGAGGAAGGTTGGCATACTTCTGTGACACCTTTAACAGGGAATAATAAATAATACACTCTTTTTCGCTGGCACTTAGTCTGTGATGATTCCAGCCATATTCACTTAAAATGCCTTGATGGTGTTGTAAGATATCAGAAAGGCTCTTCCTCAGGATGACTGCAAGGAGCGAACGTGAAGTTAACCTGTGGATTGTGAGCCACAGCTCAGGCTGGGTAGTGTCGCATTGCGAGCCACAGCTCAGGTTGTGCTGGCTGTGCATCACCGTTAACTACTCCACCCCTATGCAAACTTACGCATGGCGCTAAGCGAAGACGGAGAGAGAGAGAGAGAGATTTTTTTTCCTCTTCACCAGATGATGCCCGGGATGTTTATCTTCAAGTTTATAATAAACAGAAACAATTTTTTTTTTTTTCACCACCCCTACGTAAACTCACGCATGGTCCTACGCAAAGACGAAGAGAGAGAGAGAGAGAGAGATTATTTTTATTTTTCACCAGATGTTTATCTTCAAGTTTATAATATAAAAAAAAAACATTTTTTGCACACAATAGGATAGGATAAAACAAGGTAACTGCGCAATCCACGGGTTAAAGTGTAGGTCAGTTACTTTGAAAAAGTTTGTGTAGTGTAAGGCGTTGGATTGCTTTCAAGCACGCCATAGATGTTTAGGTATTAAGAATCATCATCATTTGATTAATTTTTCTTTTACTTTTTCACTATGGATGAGAATTTTCAAGTCAAGTAAAATCATCTTCGGTAACTACAATTTTCCCATGCAAATATTTATTTGGAGATACTTTCCAACCCTTTCAGTTCAAGTGGTTTCAGTTTAATAGAATGAAGTCATCTGAAAGTAGTTGAGATTACGTTCTCATACTGAAAAGATTAAGTCCTTTAATTTGATGACATACCTGAGTCTTTCAAAAAGTTATTGGCCTCACCCGGAAACAAGGGGAGTAACCACAACCTTTGGATAATACTGTATACTATAAAGTGTCATATTACTATACACAAAAAGTCAGATCTTTGTCTTTATTTGTTTGCAGGTGAAGCCCTCTGAGATTCAGTTGGTCAGAGTAAAACCCAAAAATGACAAGAAAGCAGCCCATGCCATGATCGAGTGTCTGCAAAAAAAGGGTATGATCCCCAAGGAAATCCATGAAGACATGGTCAACACAGTTGATGAGGCGTCTCCTTTCTATTCCACCATAAGGAAGTGAGTTACTGACTTAAGTAGGGTAGGGTAGGGAGAGCACCGAAGATGACCCACAGCCAGGGCACCCAAAATCATCAACCATGGACAATCAAATGGAGGCCATTCACTGCGTGATTATAAATGACAGGTATATGTCTGGGCAACAGATTGCCAACACCATGGGCACTAGTGTTGGCTCAGTGGACACTGGTTTGACTAACATCTTGGATATGAGCAAGTTGTCTACAAGATGAGTCCAAGAATGTTGACACCAGACCAGAAGCTGAACCAGATTGGAAACTTGAAGGACACTTTTGGCACATTTCATGGCTGATCCAGCCAGTTTTTTCCAGAGATTTCTGACCCAGGATGAGGCATAGGTTTTCCGCTTTGAACCTGAATCAAAGAATAAAAGCAAGCATGGAAAACTACGGTTCTCCAACTCCCCCATAATTCAAGCAAGTGACATCTGTCGGCAAGGTGATAGCCTCAGTGTTTTGGGATGCTGAGGGAGTTCTCATGATTGACTACATGCTAAAGGGTCAGACCATTAAGAGGACTTAATATGCATCAGAATTGTGACAGCTGAAAAAAGCAATCAAACAGAAACTGAGGGGAAAGCTGCCAGTGGGTGTGCTGTTGCTCCAGGACAATGTCCCTGTCTATGTGGCACAGATGGCAGTGGCTGAAGCTTTAAATTGTTGCCTCATGCCCCTTACTCACCCAAACTGGCTCTGTCTGACTTGTCTGTTTACCCACTTGCATGTCCACCATTTTCGGAGTGATGATGAAGTCATCCACGCCTTTTGAGGCATATCTGGAGGCTCAAGATGCGACCTTCTGCAACAGGATAGCAATGCTTTAATGTCGATGGACAAAGTGCATTGAACTTAGGGGCCATGTAAAAATACAATAACAGTCTTTCCCCTTTGAAGTTTTTTGGGTGGGTCTGTGAACTTTTTGAAGGACTCACTAACAGTATTTATTAGCTTTTTCTTGCTGCCTCCATACAGTTTTGCTGACTTTGGTGAAACAGCATCCAATAACAGAGTTAGATACGTCTCCATTAACCCGTTCACAACACGAGTTTGGTCTCTTAGATGAATAAAATCATTTGAAGGTTGCAAAAATAAAGGAAAAATGTCATCAAACTGAAGGGGTTAAAGGGTGATACTATTGCTTTAATAGTGCAGCACCACTACTGCAGTAAACTCACTTTATTTATATGATTATATTCTCTTGCAGCTTATTGATGCTCTGACAACAGTGCGACCTATTAATCGGACTGATGCCATGACTCTGTTGTCAACGTTTGGATCATTGGAGAAGATTATTGAAGCCAGTGAAGAAGAGTTGGCTCTCTGTCCTGGTTTAGGGCCACAGAAAGCTGTACGTCTGCATAGGGTTTTACATCAACATTTCAGGAAGCCTCTATACCAGAATGCCAACAAACCACTACTGTAAACTTCACAATTTTCACATAGTACAGTAAATTAGTTCCTCAAGAATTTCTTTTATAATAGAACAGGGAGGAGTATGCTCACTAAACTATACCTGTAGTGAATGTAAATTATTCTTTTTGTAATTTTATAAACACTGTCAGCACCCTTGAATGCTTAATGGGTAGATGGTTTTGTTTGATTCTATGGTACAGCTTTAGCCGAGCTTACAAGCAGCTCCTCGTACTGTATGGGTTGGAAAGTTTTCATCAAACCCCATCAGTACCTTGTTTATATCTTGGATACCCCTGATGAGATGGCCATGACTGAGCCCCTTCTAGATTACTTTGTCCATACATGGAGCTCTGACTGCCTCAGTTACCCTTCCTCTTCCTCTTTTGGTGGTATACTCTCTTGTTCCACCCATTTTTTCAAAGCCACATATGATCTTCCACTTCTAACAGACCCCATAGTTTCACTGTCAGAGACTTTCTTGGGCATCATATCCAAGTGCATTCTTTGAACATATCATTACCATTTCATTGTACTTCTCTTTATTCATTCAGTTTTTGGATATTCCCTTATATGCATTAATATAAACATAGCACAGTCTGTAATAAACAGGTAGATATGTCTGGTGCATAGGAAGAGAAGACACATACATCCCTTGGTGTAGACAACCAAGAATGTATGATGTATGTCAATACACGATGTAACTCACGGAAGCCAGTTAGCTCACATGGCAGAAGCGTGCTAGACGCTATACACACACACATATGCACACAAGACAGCCAGCCGGAAGCCAGGCCGTAATATATACAGTATGCAGAAATCAGGAGTGGGAGGCAGAAGGGGAAAGAAGGAAGTGGAGATAAGAAGTAGGCAGAGGGAGATTGAGTAGAGTAGGAGGTAGGAGCCAGTAAGTGATTAGCTGTCACTCTGGCAGTCAGTGGGTCATGCCACTCTGTCTGTGAACAAAGTAACTGTCGCAATAAAACCCCACAACCCCAGAGTGTTTCCGCGTCACCTTTACTTATGATGCAAGAGAAACAGAGTGGGAGTGAGACAGAGGAAAACCTACAAATATACAATCTCCACTGGTGGCTGCCACCTACCCAGATACCTACCTACATACCTATCACCCCATTAGCACCATTAACCTCCTCCCATAAGAAGTTTTTTGTATTGAAGATTTACTGTATATTGTCCCGAGGATCAGCACAAATAGCATAAAATGCAAATAAAACGAGCATTAAATATATGCAGGAAAAGGTATACAGGTATCATTCCCAGCTCCAGAGCAGTGTCTATTTTTTCTACCCATTTACCCCACCTCCATGTTATAATTACCTCTCATTGTATGTGTAACCACATAATCATGGAGTTATCTGGACTGCCCTTTTCTGGATTACAATACTCTTCAGGCAAAATAATATGCATTAATTTGTAAGAGAGTGCGTGTTTAATTTTCCTGAGTATTTCGTTCCTATCACTCGTTATTGTATGCACTATTATGAACCTCAAAATATGTACACAAAAATTATGCAAGGTCTAATCCATGTAAATGCACACTAAGAGAAGGAAAGCAAAACAATGGTGATTTAGGTTACTTGTTTGTTTCTTTTGTTTTCACTTTTATGTCCTTTATTTCTGGTTTTGTGCAGTTTTGTTGAACCTCTGAAAATGGGCCATCAACATTCTTGCAGTCACTGCAGTAAGTCTGTGGCCAGGAATGTGCAAGGACTGAAGTGTGCCTGCAGTAACAAGTGCTTCTATCTCCTGTGAGAATTTGGACTGACAATTACCCATTCATAAAATGGAGCCACTGACTGGCCTTCCAGTAAACTAATGTCATCCTTAACAAAGCAGACTGTCAGTTATGCTATAAACAACTCAGTTTATCAGTAAATCAGTAAAAAAAACTCATTTAATCAATGTATGGTAATTCAGTCATTATATCAGTATGTTGATAAATCACACTAAATAAATCTGTGTTAGTATCAGTGAAATGATCTGTAATAGTCAGCCAAAAAGTAGATCACACAATCAGTCAAGATAAGACATCAGTCAGTCTGTATTCAGTTAATAAGTGATTCTGTTCATGTCAGTAAATCAGTTAGCCAATAAATCAGTCCGTTAGTTAATCATTCAGTAACCCAGTAACAGTCAGTTATCTAAATAATCAGTAAATTAACTCCCTCGGTGTGATGAGTATTTGGGCTGAATAAAACTGACACTTGTACAATGTACAATAGGAAGTTCTAAACTATCAACCAAAAGGTTAATGCCATAGTTTCTGATAAAAGTTTCTGATAACCGGAATAAACAACAATGCAGGTAAATTGCAGGCAAAGGACTTAAATAACAGCAAATGATAATTATCAACCATTTTAGGACGTGGGTAGCATTGTCTTCCTTGCTACTGCCAGATAATTTTATTCAGATTAGTAGCTTTACATCCTCAAAAATTTAACCCCTTCAGTATGATGCGGGAATATTTTCTATTTCCTATTGAAATGCAGACTACCGAAGTACCCCATGAACCTTACCTGTCCGAGACATCCAACCCAGGAGGAGACAACCAAGGGGCAGAAATAGTCAGTGCAGGCTCGATGCAAGACGGGTGCACCTGTACCTTTCCCGCATGCCCCTCTCGCACCCAGGTAACTCGTCACTGAGTTAGCAGACATGGCAGACTACTTCTTCGCCGGACCAGCCCTCGACTATAGCCCTCGATAGCCAGCAGGAAAAGGCCACCAGCCGCTGCTTCCCTCCCTCACTCACACCGGGCAACGGCCACCAGCTGTGCACGGGGGGGTTAGACAGCCACCAGCCACTCCCACTGTAACCCTGAAAGAGAAGGGGAACAGGTGATGGCCACCAGCTGCTCCCACTTTAACCCCGAAAAAGAAGGGAACAGGTGATGGCCACCAGCCGCACCCCTGGAGAAGTGACGGCCACTAGCTGCACCCCTGGAGAAGTGACGGCCACCAGCCGCACCCCTGGAGAAGTGACGGCCACCAGCCGCACCCCTGGAGAAGTGACAGCCACCAGCCGCACCCCTGGAGAAGTGACGGCCACCAGCCACACCCCTGGAGAAGTGACAGCCACCAGCCGCACCCCTGGAGAAGTGACGGCCACCAGCTGCGCCTCCGGCAGGAGGGACCCTACATTGGTGATGGCCACCAGCCACACCTGCAGGAGGGTGACGGCCACCAGCCGCGCACCTGTGGGCCCTCCGGGAAGTGGGACACCGGTGACAGCCATCAGCCGCACCTGTACCCATGTGACGGTCACCAGCTGCACTTTGGGTATAGTCCTCACTGGGCACGGCACCCGGGTGACAGCCACCAGCCGCATCCGTGAGCGACTGACAGCCACCAGCCGCATTACGCCCACAGGCAGCCAGGGGCACGAGCCCTCAGTGACGACCACCAGCTGCATGAGGGAGGAGACGGCCACCAGCCGCTCCGCCTTTCGTGTCCTAGGGGACTCAGCAACGGCCACCAGCTGTGCTGGTGAGGGAACGGCTATGCGCCGCTTCTCGCCCCCTACCCCAGTGCCTTCCCCACCTGAGGATATCCTGGGCTTGCTGGAGACTGCCTGTGGCAGCTCGGGTATGCTCGCCCCTTCTCCCAACAGGGACACCCTCTTGCTGGAATTACAGCTGGAGGTGGCCTGGCAAGGCCCCCTGGTACCTGGGGTCCTAGCTCTTCAGCCTGCCCCTCGGCAGTCCCAGACCCCGACGGACTCCCCATCACCAAGCTGCCACAGATCATCCCTGACGAAGGCTCAGCAGAAGGAAGACCGCAGCCCCCAGACCAGCTGAGATGTCCCCAGGACCCCAGGGCATGACCTTCCCAGATCCACCTGACAACCTCCTACCCGTAAGAGTGGGCACCGACGAGTACGCCTACTCTCCCTGTTGGGGCCCAGCCCCTAAGCCCGACCACCACGGGCCCCTCAGGAAGGGTGCTGACATCACACCGCCCTCAGACCACTCCCAGGCAATCCAGTTATGGCCCAACCTCCTGTCGAGGCCCCAGACGAACACCAGCAGTCCGGCCTCCTGACGAGGCCCCCAACGACACCAGCAGTCTGGACTCCTGATGAGGCCCCCGACGACACCAGCAGTCCGGCCTCCTGATGAAGGCCCCTCGAGACACCCCGACGACTGGCGACCTACTAACATAGGCCGCCAACCCCGGGCCCTCCACTACTGCCAGGCCTCACCCTACAGCAAGACCTGGCTATGCCCACCTGTCCCAGAATTCTCTGGCCCTGTCCTGTTTGTGTATTTATTATTTGCTTGTCAAGTGTGCCACTGTTGTACTTGAGTCAGAGTGTAATTTAAGGTAATATACGTGTAAGGTTTGTTGGCCTGAGTTTTTATGCCCTGTTCCCTCTAGTTGCCCTAACCCGGTCTAGAAAGAGGACCCCGCTCTAGGTTCCATGTCTAAGGGACGAGAAGTCGTGCTCATCACACGCAGCATAACAAAGAGAATAATAATGCGCCATGTGCGGAAATAAAAGCAGGGAGAAAGGGATAATACAAATTTCTAAGCTCACGTGAAAACGAGCCCTTGGGACGCTTTCCGCTGATGAACATAGAATTTTCAAATGGCATACTAATTACCGTATTTATAGTTACGTTTCACGGTGATGCATGTGAGCAGTCTGCCGTAATCATTCAGCTGATGTTAAATGGGGGGTGGGGGGGGGGAAATATAAAAGGATGTGGTGGCGGAAAAATTTCATACGGCACAACTTTGATACAATGTCCATTAGTTGTCGTTCTTTGTTTTATACTGTATCTCTGACGATATTGAGTGATCAGTAACTATTAGACTGACATTTCAAATGCACAGCAAGTAGAATAGAATGAGAATAAGGTGTGTCTGGCAAGTATTCGTTAAAATTGTCGGGTAGTTGGAATGATGCCGGAAAAACGGTGTATTTGGTATTGTTATTCTTAAGTTAAATATCACTGTATTGGTCTTGAATGAGGAGTACTTATTTAGTTTATAAAGAAGCTGCAGGAGAAGTAGCATAGAATAAAAATGGGATGGGGTTAGCAATTTGATCATACGTCTGGCCGTTCGGCCGAGAAGGAGGCAGCGTGCCACGTCATTACTCTGCGCTGGACGGTGAGGGGTTCTGCGCCGTGAATCGCAAAGCATGGTATTTTCTATATATATTGTATTTATTTTAATGTGTAGTTGCTAAATTAGAACGTGTAGTTTGAACAGTGGCCAAAATAGAGGGAAAGACGTAGATTGAATAATTGTTTGCGAAACTTTTGCCGTTCAGCCAGTTATTCGACGAATTTGTGAGTCGCCATTTTTGCTCAGGACATAGATGATCAATCATTTAAGGGCACCATGTCAGTTTGGACTAATGCAGGATATTCCAAGCCCCAGTAGTTCGAGAAAGTCATAAGGTGAATGAAACGTTGTGGTGAGTCGTGAGTTAATCGGTATTCGAGACACTATAGGGTCTCTGTAAAGTCTAAGACGGTTGTCCTAGGACAGTTTGTGCTTTCGGTCAACCACAAAGTCGATTGACTGTAAATATCTC
>JAGKTI010018760.1:0-17462 GCA_018397915.1 Birgus latro | reverse complement strand
AACCCTTTCATTACGGTAAGGCCTTTTTTCATTATATTTCAGATACCAGACGATTTTACTCAGTACTAGTAGAGGGGTTAAATCAGGTTATTCTTTCTCCCTGAGCGTGAGAGGTTTTTCGTAATTTAGTTCCCTCTAAATATGAAAAAAATCGCTAGGATGTGAGGAGAAATAAGTTATGAATGGCGTCCCCTTTTCCAACAGTCTCCATTACATAAGAACGCAAGGGAAAAAAATTTGAATTCAGTATTACACACAAAACCATATGAATTTCTTAATTGTGATGCATATTAATTACACGCTTAACTTTTTAGAACATTATTTCTCGTGGAGGTATGTAACTAAGATTAATATCAAAACTTTTCATTCATTCGTTCATTCATTGCGGGTCTGTTTGTTTGAAATGCCAGTATTAATTTCTTCAGTCGCAGAGATTTTAGTTTAGCTGAATAAAATCGTCTCTAGGTAGCCAGACTAAAACAAAAAGCTATCTTGTGACTGAAGGAGTAGGTGATGGAGTTGGCTTGTAACTCTTTTAGTCACAGGGGTTATTCAGACTTTTGCAGTAAAACCCCTTCAGTCTCATAAAGTGCTTTCGGCCATTTAGTCTTGCGTTATCCAGACGGTTTTACGTAAGTTAGGAGAGGGATCCAGTAGTGACGGCGGTGATTGCTGTTACACCTAAACCCCTCCAGTTCGGAAAACCGTCTGAAGGTAGCAAGAGCAGATTAATAAAAAAGAATCAGTGGACTAAAGGGGGTTAAGGAAAGCGTACGTACAGTTAGTCACTTCTTATTTGTTGATACAGAGGTGTTAGATTACCATACTGTTACACTCACTCTAAATCATCACTCTAAATATTTGGTGAAACAGTGTGAGTCTTCGGTTGCCGTAGAATAACACTCACTCTAGATCATCACTCTTAACTCATCTACATATAATCACTCTTATTACTTAATGATATAGTGAAGGTGCTAGGTTGCCATACAATAACACTCACCGTACATAGTCACTCTCAGTATTTGGTAGCGCGGTGCTGGGTCTGGTGTGTCATTCATTGACACAGTAGATAATCACCCAAATCACTCTTAATGTGTAGTGATATAGTGAAGGCTTTAGTTCATCATACAACACCTTTATAGCTAGCTTTGTTAAGTGACACTACAATGATTGCCTGAGTTTACAGTACTCAGATATTTTTTTTTTTAGATTATTTGACAGTGAGCCATAGGTAATCATACAGGTTTACTCACTCTGTATATACGTCACTCAAAAATACTAGGTGATACAGAGAAGGTCTTAGGTTACCACACACTTACACTCTATAATCACTCTAGATACATAGTTATACGGTGATATTGTTAGGTTACCATAGCGCTTGTCACCCTATCCTTTCTCGAAAATTGAAAATAGAAAGAGGGTGTTAGCTGTTCACGCTCTTCCACTCACTCTAGGTTGCTGGTGGTACAGTGAGGATATCAGGTCCAGCGTGATGAGGTTCGAGCCCTTCAGTCCGACGATGTTGTTTATTATATTCTTGCTACTTCCACACAAGTTTATTCAGTTAAAGAGAGTTCCCTTGTAGAAAAGTTAAGTGCCATATCTAACTCTCCCAGCTTGAAGGTCTGTCGTAAGGTGAAGAAAATCATCAAAAGATAGCGAGAATATAATAATACGTCATCGGACAGAAGGGGTTAAGAGCCGTATTCTCCTTGGCTTGAGAGGCTTTATAGCACTTCTTCCTCTGCGATTTATTTTGCGTTAATACACCTGAATGTTGTTTGATGTGGTGTTTTTGTCTTCCCAAATCGACAAACTTTCCATCACTGACATAGAAAAAATATGTTAATACATCAATATTGTTTAGGCAAAATAAATCGCTGATTAAGAGTTGTTTCGAAATCTGCAAGCCAAATGAGAATAAATCCAGCCTTTCAACAGTGTCTAACACAGTAGTTCTCAATCTGTTCCATTCTGTGGACCCCCAGACAGAACACGATAACATCTGTGACCCCCATCTATATCTTTTTTTTTTTTTTAAAGAACCCAAGCAACTTTGCTCGATTGGGCAAGTTCAGTATAAAATTTTTACAATTCTGGTAATTTAGCATAGAGATGGTCTGCATGCACGTCATCGAACAGTAAGAATATGAACTGAAAGTTCAGTATTACTGCTGAAATTACGTTATTGTTAGCAGTTGATTGGATGAGAAACAGCAAGGGCACAAAAGACATCATCCGCCACTTGAAACTGAGTACACTCTTTCACTTTGGTGCTTAACAGCTTGAAAAACTTTGCTTTATAAAAACAGGTATACGAGACCAATAGAGCCACACACATGGCTAGTATGCTGTATATGTCTAATCCTCACCCCAAACTTCGCGAGGCAGTTCTCTCCGATAGATCTGTGGCAAATGAGTTACTTGGAAATTCAAGGAATGCAGGTTGCATTACTTCCAGGTAGCCTGTTCTGTGCACAAGAGGATTGGCAGACAGGATTTCCTAAAAATTTTGCCTCGAGACAATTATTGTTAAAAAATTCTCTCACCAGTTTTTCAAATACTTAAGATTTACCCAGAGACTCCCCTGAGATATACACTACAGCCACGTGGACCATGGCCAACAATATCAGAACCACTGGCCCAACATCTGAATCTGACGGATCTCAAGGTAACATACAAGAGGAATTTCAGGTCCTTAGGAAAAGTATACCTGTTAGGAGGACTTGTTTCAAAGCCTCCCAAGCAAGAGTGTAACGTCAGGGATCCAACCTGACGGAGGACTTGGAAGGACGGGGTCGGGAGGAGAAGAGGAGAGCGGAAATGTACGTTGAAAGAGGCACAGTCCAGGAAAATGGCTCTGTAGATTTAGTCAAAATGTAAAAGAAGCAGAAACTATCATAATCCCCAGCTTAATACAGTCCACTGCACGACGAAGGCCTCTGCCGTACTTTACTGCTAAACATTCCATGCTACACATCCAGCCTCTCCACAACGACTCATCTCTGAATCTAGCGGACCTCAAGGTGACAGAACTGCAGGATCCCCGAGGTCATCCTTTGAATAGACAGGTAGCGGCCGGTGATGGGGGAGTTGGGTCGCAGCACAATGATCTCAGAGGCCTCGGCGGGTCCAGGGAAGGCGGCCAGCAGGGTGTAGGACTGGAAGTTGCCCGAGAGCTGCGTACTGCCCACCCGCACTTCAATGTCGCGGAAGTAATAAGAAGCCCATGGGGATGAATTAAGGGCCCATACGACCACCTCGCTAATGCTGACCTCTTGCTTCAAGTCTAGCAGGAACCAGCCCTGTGAAGTATCAGCCAACACTGAGCATTCGTCATACCCCCACCCAAACGCACCGTCCACTAGATATTCCTTCACCCGCCTGCTGTCATACTCAGGTGACGACGTGATGGCGGCACCAAATGCCAGGTCAGGCAGGTTGGTGGTGTAGCAGGTGGAGGCTCCCTCGGGTGTGGAAGGTTGGTACGACCCTGACACCCACACGTTGGTCAGCTGGCACCCCACACCACCATCGTGGCACCACAGATGGCACCAGTCCGCCAGGCTGCACGCCACCGCACATCTTATTAAGGCCAGTTGTAGGCTGGACTGTTGGGCGTTAGAGAACCAAGAGGACTCCATCCTCACACGGCGCCACAGACTCGTGTCAGATGCGACTGTGTCCTGCATCACCGCACCTGCACACACCCACACCCACACCCACGCCCGTAGCGACGTCGCCGTCATCTCAAGCACACCTTTTTAGGAGGAAAGTTTCTAGTTATCAAGGCGTAAGTGTCTTTCTCCCTATAGATGTGTGATATTGATGTTCTTGCCACTGTCTGTCACTCAGAACTTCGTGTAACTGCTGTAAGACGATGCTGGGACGATCTGGTTGTGATGATGTTTTGGAGAGGCCGATGTATGAGGAGTGCAAGCTGAAGACTGCTACGCTTCAGCCACCTTAACTTGGCGGAGATTACCTCACTGGTAAAAATAAACCAATAATACTGCTCTACATTCTTTCCCAAACGCTTTTTCGTGGCCTAAAACATATTCTAGTGCTTTTCGTGTTATTACTAGGTGGCAGAATCAGACAGTACTACGATCCTATCTCCTTTTCAAAACACTTTTTCCTGCCTAGTACAACAGTTTAGCGTTTATCTTGGTAAAGCTGAAAGTTCGTAAATGGCAGTAGTCATAAGTGGACAGAGCATAGCACCATACTCCAATGTTACTCTGTTCCAGCTCGGAACTGAAGATGAAGGTACAGTAATTTTAGGTCAGGTTAAAGTGGAAGAAATATATACTGAGAAATCACAGTTTTACGGCAAACTAAAGTACACAGAAAATAAGGCGAGATAACAATTCTATGGCCAATTAAACTCGTCAGAGTATGTAGGGAAAGGGCTGTTTTATGGCACGATAACGAGGGGTGGTGTATATGGAAAGATGGCAAGGTAAAGGGAAGAGAGAATGCGGTAGATACGTCCATCACCACCCCAACACCACCACTAAGGCTGGGAGTAGTATTTCACACCAGGGCGTCAGGTATTAATTATGAATGCGGCGACAGAAAAAGTGTGGTATTCGTCCTTTGTGCACAGTATTGAAATTGACTGTGCTAAAGTGTTGAACAGTGACAGTGTAAGGCTTGAATATTTTCTTTCATTAGCAGTTTGCAGCCGATGGTCCTGTATATAAAATAAGCGAATTATATGTTTCAATTATATCTCTTACGTGAATATCTAGTTAATGCTCTTTGATAAACATTTAGGCACTGAAAACCTTACATCAGTTTCCCTTTAATAATCTTAGTGACCTACTCAGCCTTCCCCCTCCTCTTATTCTTTCTGATTAAAGCTAAATTATTTCTTTCAACATAGAAAATATCTCTGGCTGTAGAGGTAAAGCAACAGTACTCCTGGTAGCATGTTTTCATCTTTCCAAAACTGAAATTTAAATAAGCTTCTACATTCTATTTTTTTGGGCGGGGGTGAAGGTTGGAGAAATAAAGTGCCAGCAAAAAGTCTTTTTGCTCAGGTGATCGATGAGGCAACACTGAGCGCTGTTGCTGTTCGCGTTTTTAAAGTCAGATATTCTGAATATACAGTGTATTTCATATATTAGGTTCGATCTTTGTGCTGAATTTATAATTACAGAAGAAGTAGCCCGAATATAGGAAATCACAGTACAATATCTTCGCCATTTTGTCTACACTTTCCAAAAGTAAGGACGAAAGAGGTAGAGATGTTTTGTATAGGCAGTGTACTTATTCAGGGTGGGTCTCTGTACGCCAGTCATTTTACACACAGAACCCAGGCAGGGACCTGGATTAATACAACGACGGTCGCGTGTCATAGTCCAAAGGAAAGGTTGTTGAAAGCTTCCTTCGTCAGTGAGAGATACACTGTAATGAATTTCTAAATTATATATCCTGAGTCTTCCGTCCGTTCTCTGAGAATCACCCACAGCGAGTAAGCAGCGGTGGTGCCCACCGTAACGACACCAATATTTGTGCAAAGGAAGAACCAAAGGGTAGAAACCTGCAAAGTTTTTTTTTGTTTTTTTCCAAGAAAAACTAAACAGAAAGACAGTCGAGATGTATTCAAGATGTTTTGACATATTGCGAGTAAAAATCTGGGGGCATAGGCAAACGGAAATATAGATTGGGAAAGACTGTACCAGAGTTGACCTGTTGTACGCTTGAAGAACTGAGAGTATCAGTTGCTTGCATTTTAGAGTAGGACAGGAAAGAAGGTGAGAGTGCGCTACCAAATTGTGCTACAAGTTCAGCCTAATGAGGTATGGATGCAAATAGTTGAGAAGTGGTGACCATTGAAGTAACGAGAATATTGAGATGAAGATGCAACGGTGCGGCTGAGAGAGAGAGGTTGGACGAGTCAGTAAGAAAAAGGGAGTTAATGACGAAAAACCTTTATTTCCAACTTGTTCAAGAGACCACCGACCTGTTTAGGATTGCATGCCTCCATGCTGAAGAGAATAACCTCCGTAATGTACCGTGCACATGCTGATGGTTCTCGGACATGAAAGCAATAATAATTTCAAAGAAATAACAAAACTTATTTCTTCAGTAAAATATGTCTCCTGCGATGAATAAAACAGTCTGATGGAAGCCAAAATAAAATAAAAGACATCGAATGGCTCCTGAAGTAGGCTAGTTAATGAAATTTGTTTTTAACTCTGTCAAGGAGTCTCCTAAGCTGATTAGAATTCATTAATAGTATCTGCAATTAAATAAAGGAAACAACTGAATAATTTAAGACTTAAAACAAAAATCACATGTTTGCGTAGTCTTTATTACACTGTGTCAAGATAACCACACCTAATTAATAGTATTGCAAAAATTACTCATAATATTTGATGATTGTGTAGCTCTTAGGACAACAAACATTTACACTCACTCTTAATAGTTAGATATAAAGCGAAGGCTTTGGATATGTGTGACTCAGCTCACTCTAGGTAAATAATTTGTTGATAAAGTCAGCATCTTATATGTCTACATAATTACACTTTGGAAAATACTTCAACCCTTCTTTCCAATGATGTACTTTTATGGTCATCCACACTGTGTTGGGAGCTATATAGTATTTATTCAGTTTCATTCTTCTTTCTTCTCTTTCCTTCAAACACTTTTCTGGTTTGTGTCATTCCTTCATTTCTTCAGCAGTTCATCTCAAACCTGGTTCATTTGTCCTTGTGGCAAATAACCCCAGGCAACTTTAATTCTTTTATAATTCATTGGATATGAGCTTCTTTAAGGGGTTTTATGGATTGGAAGGTGAATCCATGCAGTAACAATATTTAGTGACATGCGGCAACATGAATCCACAGAGTTTTATCAACTTTTGAGAGGAGGGGAGTGGACAACCACTTCTTTGCGTGCTGGAGATTTGTGTTTTGAAGAGCATCATGCATATCCTTATGATGCTCGCAAATATTAATTCACTTAATTTTCGCTATTTACAAATTTTATTAAGCTTAGGAGAGTGTTTTGACAATGGAGAGGTTACATATAACATACCCGTTCACAACAAGAACTCTCCCTTTAGCAAAAAACAAAAAACAAAAATCGTGTTGAGGCTGCATGAACAAATAAATATAGCATATCACCGGATTGAATGGGTTTACAATATTTGGTGAGACAGAGAAAGTTTTATACTACTATGCAATTACACTCGCTCTTGAAATTGGGTTACAGTGAAGGTGTTAGGTTATTGTACAGTTATACTTATTCTACACAGGCGTTCTTTATATATGATGCTACGATTAAAGCCTTTTTTTAACAATTAGGACCACTTCAGATAATCACTAATGGTAATTGGCGAAGGTGAATATCTTTGTTGACCTCTTAATTCAGCTGTAGATAGTGAGACATACACAACCGTTTAACTACACTCTAGATGTCACTCTGTATTAAATGTCAGGTGATACAGTGATTATCATAGGTTACCATGCAGTTACACTCGACATAATCAATTTAGATACTTGGCTGTCATCACTCCAGTTAATAATTCTTGGTAGATATAAATTCAGTGAAGGTTAGACGATCATACTGTAAAGCTCACTGCAGATGATTAATGGTAGGGTGAAAGTATAAGGCCTGGAGCGATGTTTAGTCCCATAAATACGGGTACATTGTTTATCTTATTCTTGCTCCTGTCAGATGTTTTTATTCAGTTTAGAAAAGGCCTCATATTGAAAGGATTTATTACGGCTGTATCTGTCCCCTCCTGTTCGAAAACTTTCCCCTTCCTTAGCTGAATAAACCCGTCTGGTAGAAGCAGTGTTAAATTAAAATGTAGTCACCTGTATACATCGAGCTGAGCCGTATTTTCGTTGGCGTGAGTGGCTTCGTAGCAGTGCCTCCTTAGCATTTCATTGTGCGTGGTACACCTTGATATTTTTCATACGTTATTTATGTTTTTTTTCTTTTTTCAATAGCCACACTTGCCATCAGTGACCAACATGAGTATATATATCAAAGTGGATCAGGCAAAGTAAAATGCACAGCAAGAATTGTTTAGATATGTGCTAACTAGTGGAGAGTATGTCCAACATCTCACCAGCTCTTAATATTAGACTCAGCAGATTCCAAGGTAACATACAAGGTTATATGAAGGTGCCGTTTGTTTTTATCATTACGAAAAACCCGCCGGAAAAACCGACAGGCCTACATTAATGCTCTTGTAATTCTAAGTAACTTGTCCTCTATAAATATCCCGCGAATATTATCCGTTTCCGAGTAACTGATTTATATTTATCTACAGTATATATATTTTTAGTACTAGTTCCTTACAATAATGTGCTTTAATGTAGCCCCCCCCCCATCTCTCTGTCTCTATCTCTCTCATTCTCCGGCGGGAGTTTGGCGCAAAAGTTTGAATAAAGCAGTTGATGTTAACGGAGGAGGGGGAGGGATTCTGGAAGGGCAAAGTTCCCTCAGTTCACTTAAACATATTGCCTTAGACTATCCAGGTTTGCTTACAGTGCAGGCCGCCCTTTTGCCGCCTCCCTTCCACACGAAATTGGATACTGTGCTAGGCTGAGTCTAGGCAACGTGGTGGTAAGTTGGTTTAATGTCAGAACATGGCTTTTCCAGTTAATTTTGGCCTGTTTAGTTTATTATTATTATTATTATTATTATCATCATCATCATTATTATTATTACTTTCATTCCTTTTTAAAGTGGAGGCTGGCGTACTGACCCTTTGTAAAGACTTTAGGTTAGTTACTCTCTCAAAAACGTTTAATTTCCGCGAGATGTTTATAGAAGAAATTTTGCTTAGAATTATACGTAGAGTAATGTAGGCCTGTTGATTGTCCCCGGCGGGAATTTGGTGTAAAGGTAAGAATTTGCCGAAATCCCTTAGGAGTAATATACTAGTGAGGAGTTGTTTGCAAGCCTCCTAACCCGGCCAGTGTAGCGCCAATAATCCGCTCTGACAGAGGAGATGTGCAGAGAGGAGGGAGGAGAAGAGAAGGGGGGGCGGGGACACAGCTCAGGAAAACAACCACCGAAGTGTGAGGGAAAATGGAATTGTTAGCAGAGTAGTACCATCATCACCAGCTTTATGTAAACCACTGCACGACGAAGGCCTCTGCCATACTTTGCCACTCTGACCACTAACCGCAACATATCCCACGTCTCCACAATGCCTCGTCTTTGAATCTAGCGGATCTCAAGGTGACAGAACTGCAGGATCCCCGAGGTCATCCTTTGAATAGACAGGTAGCGGCCGGTGACGGGGGAGCTGGGTCGCAGCACAATGATCTCATAGGCCTTGGCGGGTCCAGGGAAGGCGGCCAGCAGGGTGTAGGACTGGAAGTTGCCCGAGAGCTGCGTATTGCCCACCCGCACCTCAACGTCGCGGAAGTAATAAGAAGCCCATGGGGATGAAAGAAGAACCCAAATGACCACCTCGCTAATGCTGACCTCTTGCTTCAGGTCAAGCAGGAACCAGCCCTGTCCGGTATTCGCCAGCACTGAGCATCCCTCATCCCTCCAACCATAGGCGCCGTCCACTAGGTTCTCCTTCACCCGCCTGCTGTCATACTCAGGTGACGACGTGATGGCGGCACCGAAGGCCAGGTCATGCGGGCTAGTGGTGTAACAGGTGGAGGCTCCCTCGGGTGTGGAAGGCTGGTACGACCCTGACACCCACACGTTGGTCAGCTGACACCCCACACCACCGTCATGGCACCACAGATGGCACCAGTCCTCCAGGCTGCAGGCCGTCGCACATCTTATTAAGGACAATTGTAGGCTGGACTGTTTGGCGTTGGTGAACCAAGAGGACTCCATCATCACACGCCGCCACAGACTCATATCAGTGGCTTCTGTGTCGTGCATCACCACACCTGCAAACACCCACAACACCCACGTCCGCACCTGTAGCGCCACTGCCATCGCCTGACGCTCCTTGTCGGCGGGATGGAGAAATTATCCAGTCCTCATCAGGGTGTGCTTTTCTCCCCCTCACTTCCCTTAGCTAACCAGGACACAAATTTCGTACAGTACCTTGATATTCGTGCCACTGCTGTCGCCAAAAACCCTGTAGCAGCTGTTGTGAGATGATGGTGGGAGGGTTTGGATGTGACAATATTGTGATTAGGCTGTGAGGAAAGTACGAGGGGTGCAAACTGAAGACTGCGTTAGCATGGTGATCCTAACCTGACGGCGATTTTTTTTCACATTGCAACCCGTAGCTCACTGGCCGAATAAGATCAGTACTACCACTGTGGTTTCTTTCCGTGACACTTTTTCACAAGCAGCAATATACGGTAGTTTTATCGTGTTCTAGCTCAGTGGCAGAATGAAACAATATTACTACCCTATATCTCTTCCATAGCGCTTCAGTGTGACTAGCGCCATATTTTAGTGTTGTTTTCTTGTTAAATCTTAAAGTTCATTGGTGGCAGTGGTAGCACAAGTTTCAGTGGAAAGGGTATACTGTATGTTCATAGTCTAGAGTTGATCTCATGTTACAGCTCAGAATTCAGACGAAGGAGATGGCTGCTTTAGGACAAGTTAAAGTGTACGGAGTATACTGATAGATGGCATTTTGAATTCAATGTAAAGTGAACAGAGAATATGGAGAAATGGCAAGGATTAGTGAATGAAGTGTTTAGAGAAATGACAAGGGAGGGTGAACAGAGTGTTATGAGATGTGACCGTCATCCCATGTCGAACACCACTAAGGTTGAGTTGACGTCTCATACCAGGGCGCCCGGTATTAATTATGAACGTGGCGCCAGAAAAAGTGTGCTATGTATAATTCACAGTGGTCGGTATGAATAATTATTGTGGTATGGTGCTTAGCGGGGGCAATTATAGGCATGTATATTTTTCAGTAGGTTATTGTAGCTGTTGGACCAGTGGATGAATAAGTGAACCATATGTTGGCACTACAGCTGTACTGTGGATGTTTAGTGGACGCATTTTAGTTTACATCTAATCACTGACAACCTGGCATCGGTTTGGCTGTAAGTTATAAATAATCTTAGTGACTCATTCAGCCGGAGCCCTTTTTTTTTTTTTTTTTTCATATTCAGACTAAAGCCAGATTAGTATATTCAGTCTCTGGAAGACCTTTTACGCCGACGGGATTCAGTAATAACACTTCTGGTAACTAGACTTCCTGTCGTTGCAAAATGAACTCAAATTGTGTTTCCTCTTCTTTGGAAGGAAGGGTTGAAGAGATGTGGGCCCTCAGTGTACCAGTCTAATGTATCCGGGAATTACAGTGTGTAAGCTGAATCTACAAATCACGACATTGAAACCCATGTTATATGGCTGCTTGATATGGTGAATCCCCCCAATATTCCCAAAGTCCCTCTTTGACCCTCTTGGAAAAATTATACCCTCTCCTAATCATTCCTAACATTCATTTTAGTACACATACAACCTCTAGGAACATCACTGGGCATAAAAAAAAAGTTAATCATCGTGTTCAAAGTGTTAAACGATGACCACTTAACCATGACAGGGAACAGAGCAATGTTTGAGTGTCGGAGAATGGGGTATATTCAGATGACGACTTACCTACCTAGAGGTAAGTGAAGAACTACTTTGATTGCATAAAGTTACGAAAAATTAAGTTGAAAGAAGAAAAAGAACACAGTGAGTGGGGATGATGAGGTGAGAAACAAGGGACAGGCGGCGGACGATGCGGGTTGTGTGGTGCGTATGAGCGTCTGACCACCTGACCGAGTGTAAACAGAGACTTTCACGTCCATTTTAGCTATGTTGACCTGTGACAGTTTTTTCTTTTTTTTAGCAAAGTTCTACAAAAACACAATATTTTGTTTATTCTCAGAGGGGTGAGCGTACAGCCATGTGGTCTAGCAGTGGAACTTTGGAGGGGAATGGCCGCAGACGAGGGACGACGTCTGAGATTTTCCCGCACATGCTGTTTTATTTTTTCGTGTTTACTGAGGCATGTCAGGGTTCAACATCCCGCGCAAAACGTGTTTATCACTATCGGAGACTCGTAAACTGAGGGTTAGTGCCCATACATTACAAAAAATGTCCATACCCACGTAATGGATTTTTTATTTCTAAGGCAGATATATTTGATGTACAGCATATTTCGTAATGTTATCTCTCAGTTTTATGTTTTATTTATAATTATATCATAAATAGGAATAATTGGTCCGAAAGCTATCCAATTGCCTCTCTGTCGCCATGGGCATAAGAATTAAGAGAAAAATGTATAAGATGGACAAAATCGGGATACAAATTGTGGGTATTGATGAGACCGCCCACGAAACCTTTGGGCAGAGTTTCATTACCCCAGTTTATTTGCACCTGGAACAGTAACAGGTACCTGAATTTGTAAAGCAAAAGTTGGGTGTCGTAGTGTGGGGAGATATTTGCTGCTGGTTTATTTGTCAGTCACGCTCTAATGAATTTCTAAGTGACATAGCCTAAATTCTCCCTTCGTTGCTCTAAGAACCACCACATAGCGAGCCAGCAGCGGCGGTGAGCACCTGACAGACACCACCTGGTTTGGCACACCAGGCCCGTCAAATGTTCCGAGCAGTGAAAACGAGGAGAAGTTGTGTGGGGGGTCAGTCCTGCCCACCCGCACCTCTATGTCCCTGAACAATTCTGTCACTGATGAGTCCCTCTGTGCCACCACCACCACCTCCCTCACCACTGCCTCCTGTCCCAAATCCACCAGGAAGTACGGCATATCTGTGGTCTCCAGGATGGGACAGTTTGGCTGCCTCCAGTCAAACACACCATCCACCATTTTGCTTAAGTCAAATTGTCTTTTGGTTGGTGAGGATGTGATGGCCATCATGTAGGCCAAGTCTGTGGTGCTGGCAGTGTAACAGACCCAGACCTCTCCTATACCTGCTTGTGATGGCTGGTACGACCCTGACACCAGCAAGTTGGTAAGGTGACACTCCACACCGCCATCATGACACCACAGACGACACCATTCCTGGCGGTGACATGCCACCCCACAGCCTAGGCGGGGTAAGGTGAGGGTGGTGCGATTAAGGCGTTGAGTGAACCAGGATGACTCCACCAGCACTCGGTGCCACAACTGTAGGTTCGTGGCGAGACTCCACGGCATCACAGCGACACACAGCGCCAGAGCCACCTTCACCCACATCACTACCTGGGCCGGTAGTATCGGTGGTTAGGAACACTCCCCAGCACCTCTCCCTTACCAGCTTATCTCTGTACTGTATGTAGTATACTGATATACAGAGTTGCTTTAAGTTCTTAGTACAATATATGCCCATATAAATAAATGTACTAAAAAGCCCCCTAACCTGACAAAATTACTGTACACTGATGTTCCTGTGACTCTGCCAACCCCATACGACTCCAAATGGGCCTGCTGTGGTACTGAAGGGCACGATGGTACCAGTAACAGACCTTCACTAATGATAATACTTTGTTCTGATGTGTTTGCTATACAGTTTGAAGAGAGTGTCTCTAATGGCAGCTCTCTGTATGTGTACTTAAGTTGTGTGTATGTTGATTCAGACTGTGTGTATGTGTGTGTATATTGGTGGGCTTTCCATGACACTGTAACTGCAGAAGCATTGATCACAGTGATTTTACAACGTAGGAAGTGAGGTGTATTTGTCTATGGGGTTTCTCATAATTGCATTCCAGTTTACTGTAGGCAGTCCCCAGCCATCACTGTCAAAACATTGGCCGGGCTATCTGTCGTTGTTATGTAATGCTTCCACAAATATTATTAAAATCCATCAATTTATATAGATATTATACTCAATCTGTCGATGGTCATAACTTTTATATACAGTCTTGATTCCCTCCCTCCTCTCCTTTTCAGTATGAGAATTCATGTTATGCATAAATTGTGTGTTATGTTTTTTCACGTTGCCTGGAATGGCAATATATGAATTTCTTGATATGTAAGAGAAAAGTAGCTGAAGTAGGAGTGATAGTTAGACTGTGAGAATCAGGAAGGGGATAGCAGAAGAAACACTTTATGTAACTCATTAAATGTTTGAATTTTGTATATATAATTACTAAATATTTTCTGTTCATACAAATGCAGGTATACGTACCGGTATAAAAAGTGCATAAAGACTTAGTTGGACTACGAGCGTAAGACAAGGATCGCGAGAAACTGTCGAGAACCATCCTTGCTTTCAAGATTGTATGCGATAGTTTCACATAGAGATGCTTAATTTGGCTAAATAAATTTTTCTGTTGGTAGATAGTATAATATTAAAACAATAAAAACAATAATAGTAGTAATAGTAATCATTATCGTCGTCGTGATCATCATTAAATCATTTGACTCTAGACTTCAAGAATTTTGGGGAGCTGAGAATAAGCTACCAGTACATTTAAGGGTAGATGACAAGACTACTTCCCTTGGTGGCATTACATATTCGAAAAGCCCCCAGTCACCTCTTGGGGATCCAGCCCATGGGAAGTCATCTTTCCACCTGGGGCATTTTAATCACTAGACCACCTGAGCTGTAGCGAAGTGCCCTTGCTTGTGAAAATGGAGCACAGTGAAAGATCTTATTAACCGGTGTTGTGTAATATAACCGACTGAACATTGACCTTGCTGTGCTCATTTTAGTTCATGTGTAAGTGCTGAAATCTCGTGAGCTTAGGAGGCTGTCGAGCATCTCTTCCTCATCGATTTATTTTATGCATTAACGTACATGAAAATACTGAACTTTCTTGTATGTTATTCATATCTTTTAACAACCTAAATTACGTAACCAGGACTGAAGACTGCACTGAGGTTCTGTATGAAGAAATTACTGATAGGGAACAGGTGCTGGGGAGCCTCCTTACTCTTTTATTTCTATGACGTATTTTTTTTTTACTTTAATTTAGGGAGCATCAGAATATATGAAGACTCTTGAGCAGTGATGGGTTAAGCCAATATCTATCCCTTTCAAATCAAAGAGTCTCCTTCGCTTTAAATAAAATGGCCTGGAAGGAGCAAGAATAATCCTAAAAGATAAAGCAACGAATTCCAGAGGTTTGATTCAGCGAAAGCTCAGATCTGAATCTTACTTCTGGTTGGCTTCGGAGGTGATTGTAAAGTCATTTTCTCTGCGATTTATTTTACACATCACACCTTAATAACCCTCTTTTTTTCTATGTGTCTGACTCAGGGCATAGGTTTCACAGCCCGTTACAATGGCCCAGTAGTCCTCCTACGTCCATACATCTCCACATGTCACCGTTTCGGCGCTAACACCTACCGTCCATATTGAATACATGCTAGGGCTGTCTCATACAGGACTGGGGTATTGGTATTAGCGGGGGTATTTTTACGCCATGTCGGCGGGTCCTTTGGTAGATCAGTAAAGTCTGCCTTTAATGAAATTCAGATCCTTAAAGTGTTCCCTGCTCCAGCGGGGATTCAAACCTGGGTCCATTAGGACTGTGGACCAACTCTCTACTGATTCGGCCACCGCCTCCCCCGCCTTATGTGTTAAGGATGCTAACTCTGCCAGTATTTAAGCATATAAACAAGATATACCGGACAAAGTAAGGTGCATTGTACAATATAACGAGTCGCGAAGGAAATGGCACAACGAAGTCGTTTGTGACACCAAGAAAACGGGCTTCAGGTGTAGGTGTGTAGTGCCCCTCAGGGTGGCTGAAGTACAAGATGCCAATGATTACCTCTTGAATGCAGAGGAACCGGCCGCCGATGAGGGAGTTTGGTAATGGACCTCAAGATGACAGAAAATCAGGATGCCTGTGGTCATCCTTTGAATGGAGAGGTACCGGCTGGTGATGGGTGAGTTAGGCTGTAACGTAATGAACTGGTCTGGCTCGGCAGGTCCAGAGAAGGTGGCTAACAGTTTATAGGACTGGAAGTTACCAGAGAACTGTGTGTTGCCCACCCGCATCTCAATGTCACGGAAATAAATTTTAGTATTATTGTTAGACTGGGCTCACAGAATCACCTTGGTGAGACTGGCCACTTGCCGCAGATCAAGCAGAAAGCAGGGGCTGCATTGCTTAGACAATTCAGCACAGTCATAGAAATTACGCCTCATCACACCATCCACCAGATTCTCCTTCACCCTCATGTGGTGATACTCGTGTGATGACGTGATGGCGGCACCGAAGGCCGGGTCAGGCAGGCTGGTGGTGTAGCAGGAGAAGACTTCCTTGGGTTTGGAAGGCTGGTACGACCCCGACACCCACCCGTTGGTCAGCTGGCACCCCACACCACCGTCATGGCACCAGAGATGGCGCCAGTTCTCAGGCTACAGACCGTCGCACATCTTATTAAGGACATTTGCAGGCTGGACTGCTGGGCGCTGGTGAACCAAGAGGACTCCACCAACACGCGGCGCCACAGACTAAGGTCACTGGCGGCCACCTTACCTACCAACACCCACACCCACACACGTAATAACACCACTATCATCCAATCCACAGTCTCCCTTGCAGAGTTGCAGTGTATACGCTGGACGACTCAGTTAGTGTCCTTTCACTGCCAGTGTAGGAATGGATGGGGATGTGAAGGCTTGAGGGTTTGTAGGAAAGGTAGTGTTGATGGTAAGATGGGCTATGTTATAAGTGGTTTAGGGTAGTAGGGGTCTGGCTGTGAGAATGGTTAGACGTACTTTTGAGGGTGAGATGTATAGCCTTCACCCTTCCTAGTCGCACTGAGGGCATATGGATGAGTAGCAGCGGCGGGTGGATGGTCAGTAACTACATATTCGACACACCGCCTATGCTGTGCTCCGTGTAATGTATAGGGAGGCAGAATTAAAGGGAAATGGGGTGATGTACTGTGACGATGAAAATGCCGTATAGAGAAGTAAATGATGAGGGGGGACGAGGGCCATTAATTATCTTTGAGCCATAATTCTACCCTCTCCCAGACCAATAGCAAGTGCTGGCCAGTATTTCACACCGAGCGAGGACCTGTTGTTGCCCTTAAGCGTTTGTACAGCATACGAGTACTGGTATAATTGCAAACTGTTCCTCGTGTATTCTGTATCTCAAAGCTTCCGATTATACCGTAACACTGTACAGTAGAGTTTGTTCGGCACGAAACCTTGGCTGCAACTTCCCATGTACAGGTAGTAGATGTACAGGTTGGTCCGGAAAGAGTGCTCCACTAGATGGCTCAGTGTGCTGGTGTGGGCGTGGCAGTAAGAGCAGGCAGTGGGTAAATGATGCAGGATTGACATTGATAACACTTACTGAGTCGTCGCTCCAACACACGGAAAATCACCCAGCGGAGTGAAAGAGGAGCGTTATATATGGACCACCCTGTGTTCTGTATTTCATTGTTACTGTTTATTTTATTATCAACTTATGGGAGATGTCATACAGGGGAGGGATTAATGAAGGCTGAATCTACCTCACCAAATTCTAAAAGCCTCTAAAAAGCATAATGAAATCGTCTGGTGGTCGCAACAAGAGCATAACAATTTCGTCCTCTGATGAAA
>JAGKTI010018759.1:0-17462 GCA_018397915.1 Birgus latro | reverse complement strand
ACACACACACACACACACACACACACACACACACAACACACACACACACACACACACACACACACACACACACACATACTTCACATCCCCCACAACAACAACAACAACAACAAAACACTAGCTCAATGATGCACACACTCTAGTATCAAACTTTACTAAAAAATAATTAGAAATATAGATTTACTTGTGATGGGAAAGACTGAGAACCACGTTTACTCATCCACCAACTCTTGCTTCATTACACTGCGTAGGGTTGAGTAAGAGTGGAGAAACTAAGACATGGCCGGAGAGAGTCACGTTCTGAGCGATGGATACAGACACAATGAAGTAATGATTATCGTCGCCCCTGCATTATTTTTTATTTAACTTGCAGTACGATTTTTTTTCATTCATGTTACCGGCAGACTATTTTTCGGTAGATCTCTCGTAATGAAAGGTATAATTTTGAGGCAGAAGACGAAAAATTTAGACACTGATTCCAAACATGTGTCATGGTGTTCGCCGTGATAATAACAGTAGGCGACAATTTCAGGTGTTCATAGAGAATGCAATCGTAGTTTAGAATCCAAGTGTTCATAGCGAAACTGAGCGCAAATGGGATTCTAAGTTTTTGTTGTGAAAATTTACTTAGCTGACAATCCAACTATTCGCATTGAAAGTTAAGGTACTGTAGGTGCGAACCCAATTGTTCACAGTAAAAATGAACGTAGGTGAGAATCCAAGTCTTCATAGTAAAAATTAACTTGTGTCAAAGTGTTCGCAGTGAAGATGGGACTAGGTGAGAATTCAACTGTTCTCGGTGAAAACTAACGTAGGTGACAATCCAATGATCCAAGTGTTTATAGTAAAAAAAACACACACACACAGATTAGGATTCAGACTTTATTTTTTCCAAGAAAGGTAGAGTGAGGAGGTGGCCATGAGTACAACACGAGGGTTCCCACACATTACCTGGGCACTGACCCCCTCACCCCCCACGCCTTCCCACGAGCCGCCCCAGCCCTCACCAGCCCTCAACCATCCTCAGTCCTCATTAGTCCTAACAAAACCTCCCATAGCCACCATCGCCAGTCCTTACAATCCCTCCCACTCGTCACACCTCAATACTCCTTCCCTCACCGACCCTCAGTGAACTAACAAAACCTCCCATCACCAGTCCTTTTACCCATCTCCTCTCCACCCCTCACTACCTCTCCCCTCACCAGCTCTTACGATCCTTCCATTCACCAGGTTTCACTGTTCCAACCCTAACCAGCACTAACTGCCTCTCCATTCACCAGCCCTCACCAGCCCTCCCCTCACTGGGTCTTCCATCACCACCCCTCTCCTCTCCAGCCCTCACCTGCCCCTCTCTCACAGTTATGCCTCATTACTCTGCCCATCATTAGCCTCATCCCTCTTCAACCCTTACTAGCTTTCCCCTCACTAGCTCTTTCCTTACTACCCCTCATTAGTCCACCCCTCACCAGCCCTCACTAGCTTACCCTCACCAGCCCTCTCCTCAAAAATGTGCCTTACTCTCAGCCCGTCACTAGCCTCACCTGGTCATTCCGTATCAAACCACCTTGATCTTTACAATCCAACCCAAGGAAGGAATAAAGAATAAATAAGGAAGTAGGAGGTGAAAATAAGTAGTACATAGAGAGATAAGGATGTAGGCAAAGGTGTGGTGTAGGCAAGGATAAGGGGGGTGGAGCTACGCAAGGAGACAGGGAGGAAAAGGATGAAGATGCGTTGTGGATTTGGAGATAAACGGAGAAATGGGAAAGAAGGTGGGAAAGAGGCATATGACGGAAGGGAGAAGATGGTGGGAGGAAGAGGAATGTGTATGGGTGGATATGTGAAATGGTGGAAAGGGAGAGGTGATACGGAAAGGGGTGAAATGAAAAATAAAGATGAGTGGAAGGAAGGAGGAGAAATTGTGAAACAGAATGAAAATGTGAAAAGGATGGGATGAAGGTGTGATGGGACAAGGAAGAGGAGGGGAGGGAAAGGAAGGAGGGGAGTGTGAAGGAAGGGACTAAAATGCTGGAATGGGACAAGAGAAGAATTAAGAAAAGGAGATAGGGAGGAGAGAAAGGAGTGTGAAGGAGGGAAGGGAAGGGAAGGAATAAAAGGGAGGGGAAGGGAGAGTGAAGGAAGGGGTGGAGGTATGCGCCATATGCCGACCACCAAGGGGAGTCGGAGCCGTGCCTTAATCTGACGTTTCATATGTAAATGTGTGAGAGTGAGCGGCCACCTCGCCCGTCACGTTACCGCCGCTCAATGAAGGGATGACTCGGAGGACCTTGACGCCACCCTATTAGCATGTCGCCTAAAATGAAGTCGCTGCTCACACGAAAAAGACCACCTCACTAGGGGAACAGATTTATGACCCGGGTTAACATCTTAATATTTGCTTAGGTCGTGAATTCTTTTACAGTACGTGTGAATATAAAGACGTAAACAGTGCTGGGGAAAAGAGTACGTTATATCATCCGCTTATAGCAAATGTGAATTAGACCGATATCATCAATGTAAACGCCTGTGAAAGGTATAAATAAATAAAAAAAAATATCTAGCAAGGGAGGGAGGGATAAGATGAGAGGGAGAGAAAAGGAGGGAGATAGATGAGAGTGTTAGGGTGACTGGGTAGAGAGTGCGTAACTTGTACCGTAGGCAGAGTTCATCAGGGGCCTCCACATTACTGCTTCAGCCTCATTAGGACTCCTCCCAGTACTCGCTACAACATCCTCACTTCATTCTCACCTACAGCCTGCCACCACTCCCTTCATCACCTTATCTCATTATCACCACAGCCTACCACCACTCCCTTCATCACCCTCATTTTCACCACAGCCTAGGCGATTCAGAAACGATAACTGAACGTGCAACTGGGCAAAGAAAATCTACAAATAAATTAATAAATATTACATAATAAAAAAGACGTAAAATCGAGAGCCAAATAAATCAATATCATACAACAAAGCTAATAAGTTCTTGAAATGATACACCAAAACGTGAACCTGTAACTGGACGTCAAAATAAATATAGAGATAAACAGAAATAAGTAAAATACGAATCACCACAGCTTAGGTAACTCAGAAGAGAAAGGTGAGCATGTAACTGGACAGGCAAAAAAATAAACATGAAATAATGAAGAATAAAAATAAAATATAGAAAAGTGTGTATTGGGCTCCTGACTCAAAGCAGGAGGAAAATTATGTATAGTTTTGTTGTGGGGTCAATAAACTTTATATCTGTCGAACTATCTACATTCCTGTCTGCCTGTGTCTCTCTATAGCTGTCTCTGTGTCTGTCTCTCATTCAAGATTCTGTCTACAGGTACAATATATTTAATTAGAAGTCTATCTATCTATCTATCTACTTACCTATCTATTTTTCTATCTATCTATCGATCTGTTTCTATCCATCCACCTATCCACCTATCTATCTACCTCTATCTATCTAAATATTTGTACTCTATATACAAATGGACCCATGTGATTAAGTAGTTAGCCTTGCTGTTTATCTTCCTCTTTATCTATCTGTCTAGAAATCCACTTATCCACGGCTGCGAATCCAAATAATAATAATACACGTTCAGGTCATGTCAACTCCCCTGACCTGACAAAAACCCAATCGTGCCCTAATCCTGACAGTAAGCGGACGGAGCTCACCCCATGACTACCACCACGCCTATCCCTCCTACCTCCAGACCATTTGATTCGGCTTAGTAGAGACATTTCGAACTAGAAGGGTTAGTTACAACCTTCATTAACCCCCTCACTACTAAGGTGTTCTCTTAATTTAATTGTCTAGGAGCAGCATGAAATTTAAAAAAGACGCCATCCCAGTGGAAGCGTATACAGTCGCTAGATTGCGGCACATTACTCTGAACAGGTGAGATTCACAGCTCGATATGGCGACGGGAGTACTTTGATGATTGATGTGATGTTTGATTTTTTCTGGTATGGTTTGGTTTGGTTAAGTTAGGTTAGGTTAGTCAGGCTGAGTTAGGTTTGGCTAGGTTAAATTAGATCAGGTTAAGTTAGGTTAGCCTATGCTAGGTTAGATTAGGTTATGTTATGTTAGATTAGGTTAGGTTAGGTAAAGTTAGTTTGGGTTAATCAGTGGAAGTAAGGACATTTGTGGTGAGAATGGGATGCCAGAGGTGATTATGGTTACAGGCTTAGCTGGATGATTAATGTAGTGGTGTTAGGACCCTATTGTCCTTCGTCAGGGCCTACGTAGAAAGGGGCTTGATCTTACACGCATGGTTAGAGAGAGGGCAGCAAAGAGAGTCAGATGGAGAGAAGGGAAGAAATAGATGGAGGGAAGACAATAGGCAGGTGGAAGTGACAGGGACTGTAAATGGAGGGAAAAGTAGTACAAAGAGGGAAGAGGAGATGTAGATGGTGTGGCGGACGCAGAAGTGTTAGATGAAGGAACAAAAAGAGCCAAATGGAGGAGTAGACAGATGAAAAAGGAGAGGCAGGTGAAAGGAGGAGGAATGCCAGACAGAAGGAAGAAGAATGGACGACTGAGGGGAAAGTAATGGCAGACTGAAGAACACCAGGTCCTTTACTTTATAGTAAATCACTACTATTTATTATTATACAAAGAATGAAGCACCGAAGCAAATCTGTTGTATTATGCCGTAGTAGTTGTATAACTGTGAAAGGTGTATTACGTTGTATTATGTGAAAGGTTTATTATATTTATTTCTGTCCGACGTACACTAGCATGAAATGTGGGAATATTATAGTTTGGCCTGGACTGCATGAAGATTTAGAACAGACAACCTATTTTCCATTCCTGCGTAAGACTGTGAAATTTTAAAAGCTCTTCTGGTACTGGGCGGCTATTTAAAGTTCCGCGCTTATCAGTATCATCTAAACGAAGCTGGCGATAAAGTTAGTTATGGTCGAATGGGACTCAGTTATATCTCGCAGCTAAAAAGTGTGACAGGTATAGGTGGAGCAGAGAGCGGATGGAGGCGAGGAGAGATGGTTATGCTGATGAACCGTCCAATAAACCTTGATTAAGAAGACGGCCAGATGTAAATAACGTTCGGACCAAGACAATTAGCAGGAGCGAGAGACAAGCGGAAGGATATACGGACAGGGGGCTGACGTTAAGCGAGGGGCAGGGCGACGAGCATAACCCCTAGGCCAATGGTTCTGACGCAGGCCCCAACAACACCCATGTTGTCTTCAACCTCCACCCCCAAACCCCACCCCCACAACACACCCGGATGTATAGTGATAACCCCGGTCTCTTTGGATTCCAGCAGATATATCGCATTTAACCTCTTCAACTCGACCGAGTTTTTTTATTTTTTTCATTCAAGCTAACGGAATGATTCCTTATCTTGAAAGGTTTAAAAACAATCTCCTTCAACCCCTATAGACCGAGACATCTTCTATAAATTATTCCTAGCTAATGGTAAGCGATTTTATTCAACTGAAGAGCGACCCTTCAATATGGAATGGGTAACGATTTTGAAACATGAAGACCTATATTTCATAACATATCAAATCTTTCTATCTATCTATTGCCAGACGTCTTAATCCCACAAGGGGTGGCTAAAAACAAATCGATTCAATGTCGCCCTGTCCAACGCCATTTCACTGCCCTCCCCCCCGCTCACACCCCCCTCTCTCTTACATCTCTTCCCTCCCCACCCCCCCATCCCATCCTGGGCCCCCCCCCCCTTCTCTCCCCTCCGCTTCACTCACATACACTCTCCTAGTTAGTCTCTCCCTCTCCATCTTCTCCACATGGCCAAACCACCTCAGTGTATTTCTCCAAGCGCCTTCTATCACATCCACATCAACACCACAACGCTCTTTCACTTCCTCATTTGGCAGTCTGTCTCTCCATTTAACTCCGCATGCTCCTCTCAAATAACTCATTTCCACTGCTCTCATTCATGACTTGTGTCCTTCCAACAAGGTTCAAGTATCACTTCCATACGTTAGAGTTGGTATCACAATATTATCAAGCAGCGACTTTTTTACTTCCATACTCACTTCCCTATTTCTTATCACAGCTTTCAAAGAACCAGCCATCTTTCTTCCTTTTTGTACCCTTTCAAGCACTTCATCCTCCAAACTGCCATCATTGCTCATTACATTACCCAAATACTTATATGCACTCATATTTTCCCTTTCCTCATCATCCAACCTCACTGTACATTCAGTGACTTCATTTCTCTCGAAGACCATAACTTTACTTTTCCCTACATTCAACTTTACATTCCGTTTCTTACAACCTCTCCCAAACTCATTCATCAAACCCTGCAGTTTCCCTTTGTCTTCACTTAACAGTACAGTATCATCTGCAAACAACAATACAGGAAGGTTCCAAACGCTGCCCTCTCTCACTTATCATATCGTAAAGGGAAACAGCGGCAGATCGACAGACACACTTAGTGACAGACAGACCGGCATAAACAAACAGATGGACACACGCAGATACAAATAAACAGAGTATATGGCAAACAAGTAGAAAACAAAAATTAATGAAAGAGATATTTAAGTGCCTTAACTTTATGTTTATCTTTCGTGTTCAAATGAGGATTAATTTATTTATCTAGGTAATTTCACACTTGGCCAAGAAAGTTGCATTCGCCTCTCCTTGCCTAGAAAGTCCAAAAAATAGGCCTTAAAAATCTAGGGTGTAGAAATATAAGACTCTGTACGTCATAATTCATCCCTGACGTCGTTCATCAAGATCCTGCGAGAGTACACCGTCATCTAACGAGACCAATTAGACTTGATTACTGCTATTATCCTCGTGATCACTCGGCCAAGCAGTTGCCTCGTAATATTGTCAAATTAGAGAAATTATGTGGGAAAAGGTGACGTATGGAGCTCCGATGACCAGGCTTTATGACGAATGGGACCACACCTGCAATCCCATCGCGATGTATCTTAAAAGCGCCTTTGTAATCGCGTGACGTATGGGCTGTTTTTACTTGGAACTGAGGGGCGTGTAGGGGTGAAAGTTACACAGAACGTCACATAACTCAAAAGACGCCCCCTTCCCACCACACCACAATTAGCGACTCCGGGGCATAAAGCTAATCACCCACCCAGCGTCATAAGGGCTGAATGCTTGATGAGGGCGCAGGGGAGAGTGAGCCATAGCGTCCCCCGCCTCCTGACGCACACTGACCGCTGGGGTGGATGGGTTGGTGAAGAACGGAGTGGGGCCATACTGGTAACTTCGGGGGCAGGCGATGAGAACGTTCGAGATTTCACGACCTGTGATGGAGGGCCGTGGGAGCTGGGTAGGTTGTGTGGATCTTGGGTAGTAGGGCGCGGGAGGCCTCACACTACACTCCTGCGTTCGTGTTTACCAAAGATCACAAACTCATTTTCGGGATAAGCGAGTCTCCATACCAGGTTACTGTTTTCAGAAGCTGTCTTGTTTTTCGTATGTCTCACTTTCATACTCACTCTTGTTTTGCTGTGAAGTGTTTGATAACTGTATGAGTAAATGTAAAATAAAATTAAAAAATCAGGTAAATAACTTAAGCTTAACAAACTTCGTTAGTAAAGTCAATATGGCCGTATTGTGGTGCGCTTAGGAGGGATTCTGTCACCTCTTCATTAACAATTTAAAATGCCTATTCCACCCTAATACCGTCTTCTAAGTATTCACGTGTACTTATGAGGCATTCTAGAGCCTCTTCTTTAATGAGTTACAAGCCTATTTCACCTTAATATCGTCTTGTGTATATTCTCGTGGATTTAGAAACATTTATCAACTCTTTCTTAGCGATTTACATTGTCTATTGCACCTTATTCTTGCCTACATTCTCATGGACTTATGAGTTATTCAAGAACCTGATCATTAACGATTTATATTGTTTATTTCACCCTCAAATTATTTTGCTTACATTCCAGAGGACTTGAGTTCTTTGTATTCTATTGGACTTGAAGAAATATTTTACACCTCTACCTTAACATTTACATAGACTGCTTGACTCTATCTCTGTACTGTCGACTCTACATCCATAAATAAAATAAACGTCATGGTTCGCTTCTTATCTCATTAGCAGTCCAGGCTCTAATCTCAGGTTTCGGTTCAGTGTTTATAATGGCGTATTATATTAGAATCGTAATCAACTAGTTAGCTTCTTCCCTCGTCCGTGTACCATGTCTCACTCGCTGGTGCCACTTCATATGATGATGATGATAATGGTGGTGGTGGTGGTGGTGGTGGTGGTGGTGGTGGTGGTGAAGGAAATAAAAGATGAGATGAAACAGACTGACGATGGTACGATGAGAGGAAGTTGGTATCGGGCTACTTACGAGAAGAGAAAGGCCTAACTATCCTCTGCGGCTAGGTATTTTTAGAATCGCATAATAGCGTGGGGTAATTTAAGGCGCTGAACCGAAGCGAAACAAGTCACTTAAATACTCCGTCTCGCTCCACACACGCACAGGATGGAGTCCATTTCCATCGCGCTTTTTTTTTTAAATAGTTTTGTTAAATTATAGATGTTCTTTAGCATTAGTTCACATGAAGAGAAATGCGGAAGAAATTGTTTGCGTAGCGGAGAGACGAGAGGTTGAGGACGCGAAGGAAGCAAAAGTAGTGGAGAGAGGAGACTAAACAGAAGCGGGAACAGGAAGAAGGAGGTGTCAAATACAACATAAGGAGAAAAGCACGAGACAGTAACGCTGACAGAAGGAAGAGTAATAATTATGGCGAAGGGATGACTGGGAAGTGAAGGAAAGGGATAAGCAGAGGAATATGAACCGAAATGCACAAAATTATGAGGAGGAGACTGAAAGAACGAGTATAAGACGAATGGAAATAAGGAAGAGAAGAGCAAAGGAGGGGGAAAAAAAGTGAGAAGAAGCAGGGGCGAGGGAGTGGAGAAAGTAGGAAGTGGTCTGGAATGAAGGGGAGGGGCACTAAAATAGGTAGAAACGTGATTACAGGGAAGAAAACGGTAAAATGGACGGAATGGGGAAGAAGAAAAGAAGAAGAGGGGTGTGAGAAAGAGGAGGCTAGGACTGACAGAAACAGTAAAAAGGAAAGGAAAAGGAAGGTAATATGAACGGAAGAAGAGGCAGAGAATAGAGCGTGAAAGTAAAGTAAACGGTGGGACGGAAAGTAAGAGAAGAACGGATGGTTAGGGAAGAAGGGGAGAAAAATGAAGGAAGTTATAGGAAAAGGAGGACATTAATGAAGGATTATATAAGCGAAGAGAGGAATGAAAGAAGTGGAAAGATGATGACAAGAAAGATAGAAAGGAAAGGCATGACCAAAATGAAAGGGAAGGACAGGAATTTTTAAAAAGTGGCAAGAAAACAAATGAATGAGAAGAAAAAGGAAGGGCAGATATGAAGGAGATGGAGAAAAGAGAACCCATGAAAGAAGAGGTAAGACAAGGGCATGAATAAAAGATGAAAGAAAAGAAGAAGAAGAATGAAGGAAAGAAGACATGAACGAAAGAGAAGGAAAAAAATGAGGAGAGAAACTAAAAGGAAGACAGGAAAAGAGAGTAGACAGCTCGGATGATGCGAGAAAAATAAAGAGAAAAGAGTAACGGAAAAGGAATGATGAGATAGTAAAAGATAAAGAGGAGACACTGAAAGCATGAAGAGCGTACAAGCATCGGTAATAATGGGAAAGCAGTAAAGATAATCGACGAGGGAGACGGGAATAAATGAGAAGGAAAGAGATAATGAGGACAAAAACGAAGCAGGCAGGAGAAGAGCGCATGGTCAGCGGTGATGATGTGAGCTAAGCACGTATACTATGGCACGTACCGATCGTAAGTCAGTCCCAGCGGGTGTGTGTACGTAAGACTCTGCCCACGACCCACACACGGCACCAGCATTTCCTGAACATCTCCCACCCCGCATCCACTCACATGCCTGCCTCGGTTCCCACGCTCAGGGGTAGCGGAGGTGAGGGGTGTTACAGGTGTGGGAGTGAGTTACAGGTGTGGGCGGGGTTGAGAAGTGTTACAGGTGTGGGCAGGAGGGCGTAGCACTGGGATGGTTTGCATATGTGGTGGTTTAGATATATGACTGAAGGATGCTCTAGGAGTGTGGGCGGAGTTGTGAATGGCCTACAGGGCTGGCTTCATACAGGTGTAAGGCTGTGTTCAGGTGCCTATAGACTATAGATGCTACGAAAAAATCAATACCATGGAAGAAGCTTATTTCTACTGAATAAGAAAAAAGAATACTGCCTACGTATTCCCTCTGTCCCGTAAGCCAAATGACAACTGCACAGGGCAAAAGTGAAGACGAGACACTCCTCCTCTTCTAATACTGCCATAGAAATGTGGCCACTTTACCTTACCACAGGTTTTCTCTCAGCCCCCACGACATAGGGAGGAGTAGATACATCTAGTACTTCCTTTCCTCTGGCCCATTTCCCCAAAGGGATCTGTCATATGCCTGGTATACATTTTTTTTACTTCAACTGACAAAGAAAAAGAGGGAAAGGATGATGATGAATACATTAAGACAGCTTTGAGAATGGTAAAGGCAGCATACGCGAAGAATGTAAGATATTACGGTGGCAGCAGGTGGAAGGCAACAGAAAGAGAGTGGGTGATAACGTAGGGCAAGACCTGCATCTCTCTCCCCTACCCTGACCCTACCCCCCGCCAGCATAGCCAAGCGACACCCAATAATTATAATGTCAGTAATAAAACCAGGCTGCGGCACTGGCCCTCGCGGCCCCACCTGTCGATACCTGAGCAGCTGTCACCCCGCGGCCAAAAACACGCGGGCGGCCGGTCTGTATAATGAGACTGTCCAAGCACTGTTTGCTGCTGTGGCCAGGGGAGCTGAGAGGAAATGGTGTAGGCCATCTCTTTGTAAAACGTTGTAGTTTACGTCACGATAAATTCATATGCCTCATTCGGTAAGAGAAAGACAGTTAAGGGTTGTTGCCTTGAATATCAAGACGGTGACTCAGCCACATATTATGCCTAAGTGGTAAAAATAAAAAGTGTCAGGTGGAGGCACCTGGTGATTAACTCGTGCCTGGCGAGCGTCACAGGTGCAGGCAGAAGGGAAGTTGTGGCGGCTGCGACCTGCCTGTGACAATTAGCCGGGCCTGGAGAAACACCTGGTTGTGTGGCTGGGCCGTGTGGCTGGACAGAGCCGAGCAGATAACAGACGGCTGCATGGTCCGCGACATGCAGGGTGAGGCATGCAGGTGACAGCTGGCAAACGCGAGGCTTTGAGTTCATGTGGGTAGCATGGCGGGGAGGGGCGGGGTGGGAAGGGTTGGAGAGGAAGGAGGCTAGAGAAGTGAGGGAGTGGTCGTGACCCGCCTGGGGCAGCTGGTGCAGTACTGAGACGAGGAGGAATGTTACCTGTCCCTTGCCTGTCCCACGTTATGTCCTCCCACCCTTGGGTCGTCACGCACCACATTGCCACTATTCCTCCACACTCATTCCACAAAAACACACCACACTCCCATGTTCACCACAACATTTTACACCACTACCACAAAGCTGTTTCACCATATCTCACTGCACAGTTACACCATCACAACATACTACGATACCCAGTACACTGCTGTTTCACCACATCTCATATCTATTCTACCTCCACTCTGCTGTTTCATCACACCACACCACACTCCTGCTCCACCACTGTCACTACCCATCCTCCAAGGCCTGTCCAACTCCTTACGTGTGTTATTCACTGTTATTCACTGTAATAATTTATATGCATTTGTGAAAACTCCCAACGGTCCTGATTATCATATCCAGTTTGTCATTAACAGATTTATGAGCAATCGGATATGACATGCCTCCTAAGCATGAAATAAGTCGTCTGACGACAGCAAGAACGAAAAAAAGGGGGAGGGGGGTTTCATGGTGTTTAAAAAAATGATAAAACTCTTTAACTCCATCCATGCAAGATATCAATCCTACCGTACGCTTAATTTCATATGGCGGTAACAAGAATTTAAAACGCGTCACCTTAATCAGAAAGTACACAGTGTCTGTATCTGACAACACCGTGGCTACCAACAACCCCTGCAGTACAGTTGCGTCTTCATGATTTTATTTTTTTGTTGCCACCACACTGTTTCATTCAGACTAGGAAAGACCGCAAACAATGAGAGCTACTGAAGGCCATATTTAACCCGTTCAGTCTGAAAAGTCACTCCTACGCTGTGTATGATTGACTGACAGTCCGAAGAAGAAAAAGTGTAAAAGACGTCACCGTGCTGAAGGAGATAAGTATTTCCGGTGGCGAGACTAAAAACAAAATGTGGGTCAGAGAAAGAGAGCCAGCGAGGGCAACGCTGACCTCCCTCACTGCCACTAAGTCGGCCAATAAGTATGGCTCTTATCACAACTTTCTAATTGGCGTGGCTCTCGTTGTCACACACAGATACCCGCCAGGCCCCCCTGATGTACGCGAGGCTGCGGGGATGGACGGATCACATCACCCATTAACTCCCTCACACCTGTGCTCGCTTTTAAATATCATATATTTTTTTTTCTTCCAAGATACATATGATAACGAGAAATCTAGCACTGAGCGTTTTTCTAATCAGAATTTCCTTTTGAGTGTATACTGTAACGACACTTTTGTATATCCTTTATTGATTTTTTTTGGTAATACATCATTTACTTTATACTTTTTCTTTATTTTGCCTGATAACAAACAAGGATATTCAGCTTTGGGAAACTTTCACCACTAAGAGGGTCAAAGCCTTTCTTGATTAACCAGCTATTTTCAAAATTATTTCCTTTACCAACTACAAACATTACTTTCCCTTAAAGCAATTTTCCTCTTCTATTGTTTTCAGACTTCTTTTACACTGTCTTTGTATTACCTCTTTTACAATGTCTTTGTATTACCTCTTGTACTGTATTTCCTTCTACTAGGTTTCCTTTACTTTTCTGGGTGTTTTCTATTTTTCTCCTTTTTTTTTTTTTTTTTTGTATTTCCGATTGTATTTCATTTTCTTTCAACAACAAAATTCCCAACGACTTGAAACAGCGCAACCCAGTCTTACGTAAAGCGTGGCCGTCTCTGAATACCTCTCTTGATACTCATTTGGCGGGCCTCGATAGCTTATCTGGTACCTCTGAGTAATGACGATAGCGTGTGTACGGCAAGATTAAGCCCCGGGACGAGTTAAGATCCCCTATCCTTATCTCAACCGTCCATTGTTACCGCTCTGGTCTTATGCAAGGCCTTCGAGGGTGGTCGAAGGACGGAGGTTAGGCCTGGGTGTATGTGAGTCTGAAATGATTTACGTGAGTTTAGATGCGCTTCAGGTCATTATTCAGGGTGTCATCGTATTTGCATATCTGATCCTCTGTTTCGAAAATTGGTAGTGGAAGACAGATATCAGATGCAGTTGGTTAATCAGACACATCAAACACTTTGTGGCTAAATCACCTGTTGTTTCAATACTAGCTGTCAGATGCGAAGTATATCTCAATAAATACCAGGTATAGGCGGCATTCAGTTCAGTAGAGACCCCTTATAATAAAGGGATTGGGAATAGTCTCCAGTAATCCCTTCAATACAATGACATCCTTTATTATCGTGTTACTGCTAACCTCAGACGATTATACTAAGTTCAGGGGAGACCTCCCATAGTGCTGGCGTTCAGAGCAGGTAGTGAAGGCAGGCAGACGTTCAAGGTGGTGAAGTGAAGGCAGCACTGAGTCACGGGGAGGGGCCTGCTAGCGACCAGACAACGACCTTTAAGAATGCATAAATATCCCTCCACTTACGCCCTCGAAATTCCCCAAAACTATGTTCACAGCATCAAATCCTTAAAATAGCCTGCTGGTTGCGTACCCGGATGGGGATTTAGAACCTCTCACTTCTGAGAACGCTACTAGGTATTTTATCTGGGTTAACATTCTATTTTTTAATGAAAGAAACAACAGCTGAGACCTTGTAAACAATTATCTTTCCAGGGAGAACTGAACAAATGAAAGCCAAAACTCAAAGTGCTTGAACACAAGTTATACGCAGAAAGAAAGACAGACTGAGGAAGATAGTTCCAGAGTTGACCAGCTGAGATTAATTCTGTTCGTCAAATAGTTGTATAGGCTATTGCCTCAATTAACCAGACAAATACGTTCAGATAAGAGAAATTCTGGCACTGCAAAAACATTCGACATATCATGAAACAATGGAATTTCGAAATCTTTGCTCACAATTACATATTAAACAACGTCCTGACCAAAAATGACAACATTTATTAACACGATGCACAAAAACTACATACCTTTCATACATGGTGCACAAAAATTACATACTTTGAAGTAGTGAACAAAAATTGCATACCTTAAATGACACAGTGCTCAGTTTAAGGTCAATTTAGCTTTATAAATACAAAACCATCGCCTGTCCCGAGTCAACGGAATGACGAAAAATCATAAACAAAATTTCTTGTTTTAATTCATGTTCTGGTTACCTAAAAACTACATACAACATTAGGTACCTGAAACTATGTGCCTGTTGCCAAAAACCACACCAGTAATCAATTTATATTATGTACTCGAAGGGATGTAGAAAAACTGCCCTCTAATTGTATACTCCTATCGTGGTTCATACTTTCCTCCCTTACTTTCCTCGTTTCCCCCACCCTTCTACTCATTCTTTTTTCTTGCGATGGATGACGAAAATTGACGTTAAAATCTACCTGGCATTGCGTTTGGATGCCGAAAATTGTATGAGAAATATATTGCTTTCTATTTTGTGCTTGTTGCCGAAAATCATAAGTAATATCAATTACCTTGATTTATGTGCTGGTTGTATGTCAAAGGAGGGATTGTATGCTAGATGGCGATTTAAGACAAAATATTTTTAAGTCCCCTCCGTTTGCAAAAGGTTCAAAAATAAAAAAAGTATAGCTACGAAATCATTTGCTTTAAATAACTTACTGGTTGCATATTAGGAGTAAGATCGCAGTTTAAGGGTGATTTCAAGTTCCGCTATTGTTCCTGTTCTTTGTGTGACAACCCTAGGGTGGGCGGTGAGCATTTGGGTGAGATTTACAGAAAGCCACAGTCGGGGGGGAGCCGGACAATGCGGCATCACTCCCAGCTTTGTCAACATGGTGGCGACTCACTTGTAAGACTTCAGACTGTGATGACGTGGGGGCTCTTACGTACGACACTTTGTTCCTCGCCCTCCTCCTCTTGTTTACCACCTACTATCTCGTCTTCTCCTCTCCCACACAGTGCTTTTACCTCTGTCCACCTCTCACCAATCAATCAATACTTTTATTAATCCCTACCAGACGTTAAATTACTACAACATACGACACTGATGACCATTACCATTATACAGTATACCCGGCAAGCTTATGATTACCATTACGATTCCACACTAGAATTTAACGGAATCAAGTACGATCAAGATTTCATAAGTACAAGACCCTATTATGATTCCAAGTCACAAATGATAAGCAGAACCACTGTCTGAATATTAATTAACACTACCTGTTACTCTTGGCCATAGCTCATTAACTCGAATATTTGGGACTATTAATGAATACTATTAATTAGAGTTAATAATTAAAGGAATCAATATCCGCTGGCATATAATCATAAAAAGTAATCATGGTTATATTTCCTTTTGCCATGGAACCGATCACGATCACCATTCCATTGTCTCTTGAATCAAAAGGGATCGATTATGATTACGATTCCTTTGAAAATTTTGGAACTGATTCTAATGATAATTAATGATTCCTGATTAGATTACATCTTATCTGCTCTCCCCATGCCCCGTGTCTCATTCACTTTTATCATATCACACCAATTGTTTCTCCACATGCTTCACTCTCACTTTTCATACATCTCACCAGATTAGTCACCCATCAAATATCCTGATGTTCAGTGTTAAATGCCGTGCTTTTTTTTTTTTTTTACCTCACTCCCACTTGTCTCACATCTCTTCCTTCTCACCACCACACCTCATTCACATCCTGCATTCACTGACTACACACAAACCTCACATATTTCACCTTCCTTTCTAACCCCTCCCTACACACATTCATTCTTTCATTCATATTTCATTCACTCTACCCCTTACTCATGCATCTCACTCGCTTCTCACCGTCTCGTCTACACTGGCTCACCTTTCACCTCCTTCTGCCACCTCGCTCACCTTCCACCACTGAAAAACAAATATCGTGACCTCAGTGTCCATTTTATAGGCCCACACCGTAAACTCCTTAAACTTACACAAATCTAATAACTACACAACATAAACATGGTCTTTAGCACTTTCTGGTTAATAATTTAAGTTGACTTTTTAAAGTGTTATAGAAAATATGTAACTTAGTGAATGCATGGATATTTAGGAATGACATTTTCGTTGCTGATTTTTTGTGTTTCTCCTGTTCCAGGTGAGTGTCGTGGGCCGGAGTGGTCGTGACGTGGCCCTCCCAGTGATGGTAAGGCAGAGGGTCGTCTTTGTACTTCCAGAAACCTTCAGCGCATCTCCAATCACCGTATTTTCACTCTTCTCTCGCTTGATTATTGTGCGTGAAATGTCATCTGTTTGACTCTGAAGAAGGATGGGGGAGAGGAGGAGGAGGAGGAGGAGGAGGAGTGCTTGGGGGGAAGACGAGGATCGGCAAGTAGAGAGGAAAGGGAGGGTTTTTGTTTGTATCATCCTGCCTCAGCCACCTCAGAATAGTCATGGCTGCCACGTGAGCCGCGATTTTTTTTTTTTCGCCTTCCCCAATCTCCCCAACATTCCCCTCGTTCCCCACCCTGTCTCATCCCTCGGTGGCACATATATTAATTGGCTCTTTAATCCCCTCTTCTCCCGGTGGAAATTGGCTTGCAAATAGGAAAATAGGGAAAGTATGACCCATGAAGGGCCGACATGTTTTATTCACGACCTTTAATCTAGTAGCTGAGGGTTGGGACGAGGTGGGGGTGGGACGGGGTAAGGCAAGGTGGGGCAGGGGTGAGGCAGGATGGCACAGGGATGAGGCAAGATGGGTCAGGGGTGAGACAGTGTTAGGGCAAGTGTTGAAGCAGGTTTCGGAGCGTGGAGCCAAAATAAGCAGTGAACAGGGAAAGGAAGGGGTCAGGGTAGGAATGGGTGGAGGGGTTAGGCAGGGTTCAGGCAGATTTATGTGGGAATGGAAGAGAGTTTGAGCAAGGTAGGGGCAGTGCGGAGTTGAGGCACTGAAGATAAACATGAACATGGGTAAGGCCGCGATCAGAGGGAGACGAGACACGGTAAGGGAGAGACGAGGCAGGGTGGAGGAAGGCAGCAGCAAGCCTCCTCTCTTCCTCTCATATTGTCGCATTTCTTGTTTACGCCCCCTTGCCCCGCGCCGCTATGTAAATATGATTACTTCCCCAGTTTAGCTTTTCTTTCTTCCTTTCCCAGAGCACGGCATATTTCACTACCGTCATAATTCTTGGCTCACCGTAAAATGGTGGAATGTTTTTGTGTTCTTGTGTTCTTGTGAGGAGTGTGTGT
>JAGKTI010018758.1:0-17467 GCA_018397915.1 Birgus latro | reverse complement strand
TACTACATGACGGCTGGCCATGCTGGAGTTATATGTAAACTCCTTGCCACACAGTATTACTGTTAGCTGACATCAGTGGGTGAACACAGGCGTACACATAGATGCATGGGCACAAACTTCGAAAATGTAAACGTAAGCGAAAAATGTCAGCGAAATAGAATTAGTTGGTGACTGTATGAGTAGAATATAAAGGGAGGCATCGTGTGACAATGGTTAATACTTCCCGAGTCTTGATCTCTCACTTTTTCCTTAATGTCTTACGTATTGTCGATAATAGAACACCTCCTTTAAAAATTAACTATTTAATAAAACAAAAATAAAAACAATTATTCCCCCGGGACCGAACTAACGATACACCTTGCTTCATGCATGATGTCACAGACACTGAACGTGTGTCGGCGCTTGTGTTCTTGTCTGGGTGGATATGCATGTGTGGGGATATGCATTTGAATGTGTTTTGTGCAGGTGTGTGTGTGTGTGTGTGTGTGCGTGCGCGCGGCGTAAATGCATGCCTATGTGTGTACTCGTATGGGTGTGCGTGTGCGTGTGCGTGTTTGAGGGACAGAGACGAGGACAATGGAAATCAAGTCAAGCCTATGCCTGTTTCCCCCCACACATACATAAGCACCAATAAAAGGTATATTTGCCGGTTTGTGTATTTACAACTCTGTAAACATTTGGCCGGCAAAAACCAAACAACAAAGAGTCGTTAAAAGGGATGTTGACCGAGCTTTCACAACCGTTCCCATGTGATGTATTTCCAAATATTAAGCTACCCTCCTGTTATTTCAGTGTTTCCTCACAACCAGTATCTCAGTCGAAGGCAAACTCTGACTCAAATGCCATGAAGTTTTAGTGTCTGAAAATCATGAAAATCTCATTTCTCGTAATTGATGGGCTTACACTGTTGGCTATATTTCCCTTAATATTCTACCAAAGACATTATAAAGGTACCTCTGCAAAACCCACAAAATTTTCTTTCAGACAGTGCAAAGATTCTTACATACATATGAATATTATCAATACTATTATTATCAAATAATGACAGGAATATGTGTAAATATGACATTTTCTCTCCATAATGTAACAATAGGCCAGCGTCGTTCAAAATTAGTTATTAAGCGTTTCCTTTCTGAAAATTTCAAAATGCTCTTGGTGCATTTACACAGCTTGGAGAAAGTAAACATGCTGTGATGGATCTGTGGGGAGAACATTAGCTAAATCAGTCATCACCTTGATGCCTCTCTCGGCAGTATCACTGATCACTTTGAACTAAGATATTGCTGAACTGTACTGTAAGCCTCATCTTGAGACCACTGTTCAGAAGTTTTGCACAATCATCCTGATCCTATAGTCAGGGCATGGAAAACAAAGTGGGAATCTGGATCTATGAGGTCAACAAGTGTTGTTGTTTCAGATATTAACGGGAAAAATGGTTTTCCACATCAGAAACTTCCTGCTGGGTCAGAGCTGCAGAGTTTCGCTGCCATTCGTTCTTTCAGATCCTTGGCCACTTTCACAGTTTCACTAAAAAGAGTGAGAGCTGCAACCTCCTGAGTCAAGTACCACCATTGTTTTTCAGCTTATCCAGTACAGCATTGGCAACCTCCCCACCAATTCGTTTGTACTTGAGCATATCTTGTGTTAAGATCATGTAGTGGAACATCTGCAGGAGATGTGGCAGTCATCCATTTGGACGTGTAAAATAAGGCCAGAAGCATATTACCCATTTTGAATTTTGCGAGAGTCATAGCACTATACCTTCGTTGATAAGAAAAAATGGACAGCTTCGTACAGTACAGATTTTTTGCTGTCTACCTGACTTGGTGAATAGTACCAGGTCTCCGAAATCCTTTGCCACAGGCAAGTTCCTCATCAATGAGAATGATGGTGAGCTGCTGCGCGGTTGTCTGCTCTGGTAAAACGTAATGATAACAGTGTTTCTGTAAGCAGTTCCAAAGCACCTTCATTCTTTTTCTGTATCCAAGGTTCCAGATTGGTTTTCCATATCTTCAGGACTTCATATTGTTCTTTGCTGATATCTTTGTTGTTCCCTACTGATATCTGCCCAGGCTTCATGCTTTTGTTTAAGCAGGGCTTTTCATCTTTCCACACAGTTTGTCCCATAAAACATCGATAATAATTTCCATCATATGATACAGATATGCAAGATAAAAAATAAAAAAAAATCTTTCCAAGCTTTTCCTCCAACAGTTCAACTGAGACAAACTGGAGAGGTGAGATAAGAATATGGATCGGGTAGATGTGCAGAAGTAAGGGACAATGAGAGGGCAAAAGAAGGGGTTTGTATTGTTGCGTGCAAGAGATGGAAGGAGAATATGAGAGAGTATGGATTCATCGTCTCAAAGATTGTGTGAGTAAGACTGAAAGTTGGACTACAAATGAGGGCGATTGTGTGTGTGTATGCGCCAGCGCAAGATCATGCAAGTAGAATGAAAGTAGAGTTCTGGACAAATGTGGAAGCGTGCATGGAAAAGTTTGAAAGGAATGAGAGAGTGTTTTTGAGAATGGATATGAATGGAAAAGTGGGGAATGTGGAGGTGGATGGAGTAGCAGGAGAGTGGGGTGTGCCTGCAGAAGTGAATGAGAATGGCAGTGCTCTAATAGACATTTATGCCGGTAGGGGGTTGGTGACAGCCAATACCCTCTTTAGACACAAACTGATCCAAAGGTATTCATGGCGAGTGATGAGAAGGGTGGGTGGTGAACTGAATGAACGGAAGGCAATGATTGATGATGTGTGCGTGGGTAATAGAATGAGATGGTGTGTAATGGATGCAAGAGCATACAGAGGTTGGGGGAGTGGACTTTTGACCACCACATTGTGGTGGTGAAAGTCAAGGTTCAAATGCAATGAAGGTGTAGGAGACTGAAAGGACAGGAGGAAGCAGTCCATACAAGGAGGGTAGAAAGGTTGCCTGACGATGGAAAAAAAGACAGAATATAAGAATGAAATGGAGGAGCAATGCAAATGAAGAAGGGAGAAAGTGTGAGCAGATAGAAAGAACACTTTAAGAAATTGTTGAATGTAGAGAATGAAAGCAAGGCGAGTGTAGGTGGCTGGGGAATGGCTGGGAGAAGGAAAGAGGTGAGAAGAGGAAGAAATCAGTAGGATGGAAGTAGTGGAAGTAATGAAGAAAGTCAAAATGGGAAAAGCCCAGGAATTGATGGAGAGTATGCTGAAATGCTGAAGCATGGGGGATAGCAGTAGAATGGATATGGAAGGTGTGCAGGTTGGCCTGGGAGGAAGGTAGTGCCCTGGAGGAATGGAAGTCAAGTATAATTATTCCCTTATACAAATGTGACGGGGAAAAAGAAGTGTGTAGTAATCACAGGGGCATTTGTCTTCTTAGTGTAATAGGAAAAGTATATGGTAGGATGCTTATTGACAGAGTTAGGGAATTAACAGAGGAATTAATTGGAGAAGAACAGGGAGGTTTTAGGAAGGGAAGAGGTTGTGTAGATCAGATATTCATTCTTAGGTCCCTAGTGGAAAAGTTTCTAGACAAGAGAAAGAAGTTGTATGTGGCTTCATGGATTTAGAGAAATCATACGACAGGGTGAATAGACAAGGAATGTAGAAACTATTAAGAATATATGGAATAAATGGGAAGTTGTTGAATGCCGTGAAGAGTACGTATGAGGGGGCTAAGGCTGCATTGCGTGTGGATAGTGAACTGAATGAATTTTTCTATTTGATTGTTGGATTGAAACAGGGATATGTCATGTCCCCATGGTTGTTCATTCTATATATGGATGGGGTTATAAAAGAGGTACAAGGTAGGGCAGTGAATGCTTGATTGACGCTAATTAGAGAGGGCAGTTTTTGGAAACTCCCTGTAGATGATACTGTATTGGTAAATGAAGACAACGGGGAACTGCAAGGCTTGGTGAATGAGTCTGGGAGAATGTGTAAGAAACAGAATCTAAAGGTGAATGTATGAAAGAGTAAAGTTATGCTCTTCGAGAGAAATGAAGCCACTGAATACACAGTGAGGCTGGATGATGAGGGAATGGAAAATGTGAATGCATTTAAGTACTCGGGTAGTGTGATGAGTAAGGATGGAAGATTAGCGGGTGAAGTGCTTGAAATGGTACATCAGGGAAGATAGGTTGCTGGTTCTTTGAAAGCAGGGATAAGGAACAGGGAAGTGAGCATGGAAGTTAAAAAGTCGCTATATGACAGTATTGTAATACCAACCCTTAAGTATGGAAGTGAAGCTTGGACCTTGTTGGGAAGACACAAGTCAAGAGTAAAAGCAGTGGAAATGAGTTATATGAGAGAAGCATGTGGAGTTACGTGGAGAGACTGACAAATGAGGAAATAAAGGAGGGTTGTGGTGTGGATATACGAGTAGATGTGATAGAAAGCGTTTGGAAAAATACATTGAGGTGGTTTGGCCATGAGGAGAGGATGGAGAGCGAAAGACTAACGAGGAGAGTGTATGCTATGAGAGTGAGGTGGAGGGGGGTAGAGGGAGGAGGAGGCCGAGGATGAGATGGAGGGATGAAGTGGAGAGGTATATGAGAGAGGGGTGTGTGAGCTGGGAGCAGGGCAGTGAAATGGCGTTGGACAGGGCGACATGGAGGCGATTTGTTTATGGCCACCCCTTACGGGATTGAGGCGTCTGGCAACAGATAGACAGATAGTTTTGCTGCACATTTATGAACATCACTGTTACTTGAAGCTGTATCAGCACAAGTGCTACGATTTTGTCTGCTAAATTCCAAGGTGTCAGCTGCACTGAAGCACTGGCTTGTGACATTCCACCTGAACTGGCAGTTGATGGAATGCCTAGTAATTTGCTTTCTTCATACTGAGGAGAATCAGACGACAGAACTGCAAAAATTTCAGTTGAGGAATCTGGAGCGGAACTGCTTGTATCTCTTAACTGCTTTCCATCCCAATGCATAGCCCCATATTTGGGAGGATTGTCTTTAAACTCAGCCATGTGCCACTCATTTAGGCTGCATCTCACCATCACTCTGTTCCTTCAAGTAGTAGATATTGATATGATAAAATCATTCAGATTAGCACCACCAGCTTTAAGAACAGAAGACACGATGGCTGTGGTTTAAATGTCAGACAGAAAAATCCTGTCAGCAGTGTTGCAGATTTCCTCTGACCAAGACCTTTTTGGACAAGTACAGTGGTATAGCAACATCAGTTGGTTACTTGGAACTACCTGGAGTGGGCTCATAGTTAGCATCACAATCAGAGGACTCACTGCTGGTATGCATCATCTGGCAGCATAGCCCTACTTCAACATGCCTTGACGCAATGACTTCATACTTTTTCCTGGCGCTCTTTTCTTTTTCTTTCCTTTGGATCAGATGGCTTGCTTTTTCTTCAAATACCTTGTCATGGCCAGACATATGTGCTATTCTCTCGTATTTCTGATCATGATAAAACAAAATGTTCTCATTTTTCTTTTCTTTGGATAATAGCTATTTTTTCTGAATTACTTCAATAGCATCAGGGACCCCAACATAAGAAATCTCATCTGTTTCTTTCTCAAAGGGAGCTCTTTTGCCACTGGGATCACTTTATCTTGCTTTGTTTCTACAGAGTTTCCTGTTTATCATAAAGCTTCATGAAATGCATCGTTGCATTTTGTCTTATGACAGTTTTTATTCTAGCCATTTGCCAAAATGGAAAGATTGTATCAACAGTTGAATATGCAAAGAACTTGTTATCATTACAGTGTCTTGAAAGCTCAGGAGGGTTCTTTAAGTGTAAGAAATACTGAAATGCCTGTCTGTTGGTTGGCAACTGAGAACCATTAATAGAATATTTTGGAAAACCAATTAAAAAGGTCTCTGTAGCTGACCTAGTGGCAGGATTTTTACTTTTTTTTGATGTAGGCTGCTGAGACTATGCCAGTTCAGGGGTCTTCACTCTTCTGCTACGAAGTTCTCTCTTGGACATGTTGCACAAAAAACTGACACACAAGAAAGTATTAACATCAGACTATGGTTGATAACAATACAATTGATCAAATACTATTACCCTACAAACCTAAATAACCACATCAAACACACACACAAAATAAAATAGAAAAAAAGAAAAACGGAAAGAGCAATACAACTGATCAAATACTCTTACCCTACAAACTTATATAACCACATCCAACACACACAAACACACACACACACACACACACACACACACAACACACACATACAGAAAAAAAAGAAAAAGAGAAAGACAGATGTAGGCTAGCGCGCGCGCGCGTACACACACACACACACACACACACACACACAAAGAAAAAAAGAAAAAGAGAAAGACAGATGTATGCTATACAAGACAACAGTATCAGCAATCCATAATAGGTCAGTATGATCAGACCAGGAGTCAGTAATCATTAGAGAAACAAAAATGAGTCCCGTCTTATGAAAAGTAGGTCAAAAAGTTCTGGCAGCTTGCCAATATAAATTACGTGGTAAATGCTGCCCTCTGGTAAGAGAATTATGGATTTCCATTAAAATTATATTTGCTACTGCCAATTCTCTTAAATTAGCTATTTTAATATATTAAAGTAGTCATATAGTCTTATTTACCATACATACATTGCCTGCATGGAAATATTCTAAGTTAAACTGGTAAAAATATTTTATTTTTAACTAAATTTAGATCTTATAAAGCACTGGGCACATATTTATCAATAGGAATCCCATTTTTATCAGGAAATCTGTCAGATTTACACATATTCCCGTTATTATGCGAAAATAATAGTAACAAAATTCGTATTCATACACACTATCTTTACACCATCTGAAAGAAAATATTATAAGATTTTCAGAGGTATCATTGGTAATATCCTAGTAAGAATATTCGGAAGATATAGCCAAAACTGCAAGTCCACCTGTTACGAAAAATGCGATTTTTGTTATTTTCCGACACTAAAACTTCATGGTCTTTGAGGCAGGGTTTTCCTTAATCTGAGAAGAAATGGTTGTGATACTGGCTTTTTCAGGTAAAAAAACAAACAAACATGGGAATCAATGCAGTAAGCTATGAATTGCACAATAAATTTTATTCTGAACAAGTCTAATGGCGGAGCAACCCCATCCTCCACTTCTCCCTAGACCCTCCTGGGCTACAGCTCGGTCGGAAAGGATGCAAAAGGCCTGTCGAGGGTAGGGATGAAGGGAGTACGGAGGAGATCGGTCAGGCCACTTTATCCCTTACATATGCTGAGGAACACTTAAGCCCCAATCTCAGCCGGAAAAGGCAGAGGTGGCCCTTCAGGGGTGGAGACAAGCCTGCTCAAGGATATAACCATACGATAGTGAGCAGGCTTGAGTACTTTTTCAACCTAGTAGCAGTCAGACTGCTATCAGCCAGACCATGTAGCAGTCAGACTAAAAGCAATCCCCCACCTGAGTAACAAGCCAGTCATGATGGGTAATACTGTCTGTTTTCCTCCCAAACAAAACCATGTGGAAACGTCTGAGAGGGGCCTATGTCTTCCAACGAAATGTTACAGGCTGCAGATGAGGGTGATGGTAATCATGACAGTTGTTTTATCACTAACATGAGCAGGATCTAAACCATTTACAGTTGCCGGATGTCACAAGAGATCCACCCCTCCAACCAGAACCAACCGTGACATGGGGTAGTGACAACCCCCCTCCCCACACATTCACTCTCGAAAGATCTGGCTCGCGCTGGGGCGCGACGGCCAGTGCGACAGAGCCCAGGTATGGCAGGTGGATGTATGTCACGGTCTGGGGAGGTATTCAAGGAGGATTTTAATTAAATTTTTTGATAATCATGTTTCTACAGCAGTATCACAGTCTAGTCAACTCTGGAACTGTCTTCCTCAGTCTTCCGCTCCCACTACTTCTGAACTTCAGTCTTTTAAGGACAATGTGACCAGGCAAGTTGAAATGAACGGATCTTCACTTTAGTTCCTTTTTGTTCATTTTTTTTTTCTTTTTCTGGAGAGGGCGGCTGTTTGCAGATATTCATCCACAGGATATTTCTTTTTGCACATACTATACTTGTTGGAATAATGTCGTTTCATCACATTATTTCCTCATGGTTTAGCTGTTAAGTATCTAGAAGCTGTATATTTGAAAATAAACCCATAAAATAATCAATCCTTTACACAACTTAAGTTAAAGAAATTTTACGACTATAGGGCCTGCTCCTCACTGGATAACTGAACGGTGCACTCTCTACCGATACCGAACACTGACCTATAACACTGACCTATATCTCGCCCACAATTCAGTTTCGTGAGGAGTGGCCTAGACAAAACGACTTCCAAGCACAGATGTTACTACTCATTCATGACTCCTCTCCCAACTCACCATCGTCCTTTACATAATGTTTTGACCTATTACATCTCGTTCTCGGTCTCTCTCTTTTTCTCCTTCCAATCACGTTACTATACAAGGTGGTCCATAAACAGCGTTCCACTCTAAACTCAAGTACCAGTATCTTATGTATTACTGGGATGGCTCAGTCTGCTGGCGTGGGTGTCGTTGTGTCCGTGAAAGTAGGACATTAGTAAATGCCGCAAGGTAGATAGTGCTAACACTGACTTGGTCGTCCCCACAACACACGAGAAATCGTCCGGCGCACTGGAAATGGAGCTTAATGTATGTGCCACCCTTTACTTCGGCGCAGTGGAAGTGGAGCGTTATATACGTGCCACCCTGTATTAAGTTTAATGTTCAACGGTAAAAGCCAGTCGCGTCTTACTCCTTTTTTTTTTTTTTTTTCTTTTGTGCACGGGCCAGAGGTTAGGCTTCAGTAGTCCAGGTCATTCAACAGTCATTAGCCAACCTTCATACTCTGTGGCATTATGTGATCAAAAAGCCTCCAGCGAAGAGATGGGGTTTGGAATCCATGGCAGGGATTTTTTAATGTATTTATGATCGATTCCCAGTTGTAAGTCTGATTTGCATTTACGGGAAGGGTAGGAAATAAATAAATAAAGAAAGAAATCTTTGTTAAGAGAGGAAAGTTAACGCAAATCTATGTTTTAACAGGAAGGACAAGGAAAGAAAAGTGCAGAATTCTCCGAGGTCTATAATTCTTCCCGCAGAAACATATATAAGTTACGACGTGGAATCCATCGTAAATACGTTCGAAAATCCCAGGCCGTGTGTACAATACATTTCTGTCGCTCTGACTGGTGTGTTTTACCCATTCAGCCTGAGGACGTCAATTTATATGTCACTGATGCTGTTGACAGATGCCAGTAATAACCTTTAGAAAGCCCTCGTGCAGACAAAGAGTTACGGAACACTGTATCTAATCCTTCACATGCAGGCACCAATTTCCCATTCGTCCCTCGCCCCTACGGGGTAGGGTTAAATTCCAGGTATCATTCTCCCTGCGGGGAGAAGATATGGTGCTATACTGAACCTAATACGGACTGTTACAGTCGGAGACATCTAACCTTTCCATTTAGAAAAGTCTATCCTAAGGTGAATCAAATTATTTGGTCATAAGACGAATAAACAATATAGTACGTCACTGGATAAATAGGGTTAACCACTATTACTTAAACACCCGCCTTCATCACATCTATTGAGAAGGTCATTGTTTTTTTTTAAATAACAGAACAGAGGAAGAAAAAACAAATGATTAAAAAAAAAATCCATACACCAGGTTACTGGTGTCCTCCATTCATGAAATATCTGTAACAGTTGGAATAGAACAGCTGCAGATTGAAGTTTGGAGGGAAACAACTCTGAGGAAGCGAGTTCCAGAGAGATGCAGTTCGGGGAACAAAAGAATTCTGATAGGCGGAAGTTCTGCAATATGGCAGTGTGACATTCTAGTCATGAGCGCTGCCAGATGCCAGTGTAGCACGAGGGAAGGCATGGAGAGGTGGCACAATGGACGCAACTTCGTCTGGGCATTTGCCATAAAAATATCTGAAAAATAATGCAAGGGAGGCAACATTCCTTCTTACTCGTAGGGGAGGTAATTTATTTGTAATAGCAGGGAAGTCTTGATTTATGGAGATGGCTGTGCTGAGTTGAGAATTAGAGATATCTGACTTTGTAAATGGGTGTCTGAGTGTGAATGACCTGTGAAGTGTTGAGTCATCTGCTTATGAATGGATGGGATTGTGGGTGACAGATAAGAGATCATTAATATGAACCAGGAACAGGGTTGGTGCCAGAACTGACCCCTGTGGCACGCCGTCGTTAATTGAGTGGAAATTGGAATATACATCATCTACTTTTACTCTTATTTTTCTGTCGCTGAGATATAAGGCAAGCAGAGGAACAAAAGACGTTAGTCCATAGCAAGGGAGTTGGAGAGCGGGGAATGATGCCATACTCTGTCGAAAGCCTAGGAAATATCAAGGGCTACTGCGTATAACATCCCTGTAAATAGATTCTGGGTATGAAGCATCAATGATAGGAGGCTGTACTATCACGTGCAAAGGTTTGCCCACATTCTCTTGCCGGATGTCTGTCCTGCTTTTCTTATTTCTCAGTCTAGCTCGAGCTTCAAAAAGTATCCCTTCTTTTCATACTTGTATGTATGTATGGATGTGTGTGTGTGTGTGTGTGTGTGTGTGTGTGTGTGTGTGTGTGTGTTTTCATATTAATATCACATTAGTTTTTTTTTTTTTACGCCTTCAATCATCACCGCTGGCAGGGAGAGTACGCGAAAGCTCGATAGTGATCGTGACCTGGAGGCACATGTCTACACACTAAGTCATTTCAGCAACCTGAGGTAAGCTTTCTCTTTTCAGGATGATTGCCTTTAATTTTATCCCCTTAACTCTAGTCTAACCAAATAACGACAGACTACCTTACCGAATCTAACTATACTGTCCAAACCATAACTAGCCCTAGTTTTACCCTAACCCAATCAACCTAACCAAACCTACCTCTAATCTCGCCCTTACCTAACTTGGCCCAACTTCACCTCACTCAGCCTAAAATGCCTAACCTACCTTAACATAGCCTACACTCTCCTGGGAAGTAGAAAGTGTACCAAACAATTACACTGCGAAGTTTGGGGACCGTGAGGCTGCAGGGGCTCTGATACCACGCAGGTTGGATGTCCTTGAAGCCTGGGACATGCGGCAACACTTTGTACTTCAGACACAGTACCTAGTTCAGTGCAGTTCTTTTAATCTGTATAACTACCTATTGACAGAAGCTTTAATCCCGTAAGGAGTGGCCACAGACAAATCGCCTCCACGTCGCCCTGTCCTCAGCCATTTGGTTGCCTTCCCGCCAACCACACCCCCACTCATACTGTATATTTCCAATCCTACCCCCATCTTTTGACTGACCTCCCTGTCCTGTCCCCCTCCACCTCTCACACACAATCTTTTAGTCAGTCATTCTCCACCCTCTCCACAGTAATTCAAGGAATGATACTAGCTTACAGTCCAGTTATCTTGATAAACGATATGATTTCGGACACAAGAAGTAAACACTGACCCTCAATGCAAATGTCCGTGAGACATGTGAGACAAGGACGATCAGAACTATAGGCGTGGCGCGCGACTCTGAAGTTGTTATTATCGTGCCATGGCAACCTACCATTCAGAAGTGCGTCAGATTTCGTGTATAATATAAGACGCATGTGATTCGTGTATAATATGTTCGTGTATAATAATATTCATGTATAATATATCCGTGCCTAATAATATGATTCGTGTATAATATGATACGAAATCGGACGCACTTTTGAATGGTAGGTTGCCAGGGTACGATAATGACAACCTCAGAGTCGTGTGCCGTGACTATAGTTGCCACTGCAGATATCTGAATAAAGTATACCAGTTTATAGAAGAAAAGATAACAAATAAATCTAGGTGCACTTACTTATGCGGCAGATGAGATAACAATACACGGATCAGAATGAACCTACGAGGGTCTTATACAGGCATAGATTATGACACAATAACACAAGAATCAGAAGCAGCTCATAACCCAAAAATACAAGGATCAGAATTAGCTTATGATGCAATTAAAAAAGGATCAGGATAAGCTTATCCCGCAATTGCACAAGGAACCAAGGATCAGAATCAGCTTCTGACGCAATTATACAAGGATCAGAATCAGCTTATGCCGAAATTATAGAAGGATCAGAATCGGGTAATGACGCATTTATACTCGGATCAAAATCTTGTAATGACGCAATGATACATGAGTCAGAGTCAGCTTTTGTCGCAAATATACAAGCATCAGAGTCAGCTTATCCAGTAAATACACAAGGATCAGAATCAGCTTATGACGCAATTATATAAGGATCAGAATAACTTATAACTCAATTATCTGAGTATACAGTAGGACACCATTTGTAATCAGAGACAGCTTGTGTTTGTCTGTGAGGAAGGTAAGACTAAAGAGGAAGTGGATATAGTCAGGGACAAAACTTCGCCCGTTATTTCACTGCAGCTACATCATGCTTCAAGCTTGGTCGTTTCTTTGCTCCCTAACGCTTCATATCTAAGGATGTCATCTGTAGGCTGAGACACTTATCATACCACTCTTAGATTAGAAATATTAGCCAAGAGATAAGAGTGAGATGAAGAAAACATGAACTTAACAACCCTTTCATAGCGCAGGATTATTAGCCGACAAGGGAGCGTGAGAAAGAGAAGAGATGGAATATTACACGAACTTTGGTCTCCTAGTGTACTAAGAGCTATGGCTGGTACCGTGGAATAAAGCATTAACTATTCAGTACGGTGATTCTTTATATTCAAACGATGGTATTCAGAGGAAGGAAGATCGTACCAAAAAGGTTAATGTACAGCCATGAACAAAAGTCTACCGACTGTCCCCCAGTGACCGTGGCAATGAAAGGTGTTATATTAATTGTTTACATGCGATTGCAGTAAGTAGCACACAACAAAACAGCGTGAGAAGGAAAAATTCTTCTTGTCGTTTTGGAGGGCATGGGGAATATGGGTGGCAGGACCCAATTATGGCAGAGGATTGTCGGAGGAATTTTGCCCATAGCAATACCTTCTAATATGAGTATCGCCAGTGCTGGCTGAAATCATCCAGGGATAAGACAGTTGCATTAAAGATGTTATGTAGTGAAGTTAATTCCTTCATTCTGATGCAGTGGTTTTATATCATATTCTCTTTCTAGCTTCAGTTGATTTGATTCAACTTAGGGATATAAATGAGGATGTGAAAAGGTTAACAGAGATTATTTCTGAACCTGTCACAATAAATGGGCACTCCACGGCTTAAAAGCATCATCCGAAGGAAGCAAAAAATAAATATACAAAAAAATAAATAAACAAAAATAACTAAATAACAAATGAGTAAATAAAGTATATATGACGTTCTTGGGCTGAATGGGTAAACGTTGTCGCCAGAGTTGTTTTATGGATGGGTGTATTATGACACACTGCATGGGTCATTCTTTGCTCGTGAAGTTTTTAGTGGATGTATCTTAGGCTTGTTTGTGCGTGCGTGCGTGCTTCCTTGCTTCTCTGCTTGCTTGCTTGTTACCTACAATTGGTATTTTCATCTTCATATCCAGTAATATATGAAGCTTAACACTGCCTAAGTGAAACACATGCATGCAATTTTTCAGAACCATTAATTATCATAAGCAGGAGCCTGAAAAGCCGAGCCAAATGGAATATTCAGCAAAGCAAAAAGAAAGGTACAGTATATTAAAAAGAGAAATGGTTAACCCTCCCATTTGCGATGGTCGAGACTACATACTCCAGTATTCTATTCCTGTTTATGTGAAACGATATCTCCTGAACCCTTCGACGGATTTTGACCAAACTTTTGTCAGTGAGAGTATAAAGGGATGATGAACTGATTAGGTCAGCAAGGTTAACGGGTGAAAGGTCAATGTCATATTGATCAGAGCATGATATCTCCTGAACCCCTCTGAACCCCTCGACGGATTTCGACCAGACTTTTGTCAGTGATACAATATGAGGGAACGATGAACAGATTAGGTCAGAATGGTCAAGAGGTCAAAGGTTAAGGTCATATGGGATTGACATAGTCGATCTTTAGTCTCATTTGAACCATCCCTTCTTCTCATCTCCCTTCATCTTCCCTCTACCTTCCTCTTTCCCTCCACCACCCTCCTTCGGTCCACTTCTCCTTCCTCTCTACGGATGTGGGCCGATGCAGCATCCCAGAGTGGTAGCCCAAAAATCACTGACCTTCCCTCTGTCCTCTCTCTTTCTCTCCTGTGTGTGTGTGTGTGTGTGTGTGTGTGTGTGTGTGTGTATGGTGTGTGTGTGTGGGGGTGGGAGTGGTTTGGATTGTCATTGGTTTTGGGACTCACTAGCATCTCATCTGTATGGATTTACTGTTGCACATTACACTTATATAAAGTTTAGGTGTCAATATGTATACATAATGTGGTAAGGGGGAGGTGGCAGGGAGTGCCCTTAACCAAAGAAACAAGTGGTGCCAGGCTCAGCAAACCTCGCCCGACAGCAGTTATTTTACTGCTGTTAAACACTGAGTTGTTTCTGCCATTTAGTGTCAGTGCACAATTAAAGTCAAAGGTAATGGTGCAAATATTTTCAAGTTACGCCCTCTGAAAATCCGTGATCTTGCGTTTGACCTCTCAAGGTCACTCAAGGTCAAGGTCATGCTGCAAAATAAAAGCCCATATGAGACCTCCTATATCCTGGCAATAGTAAATATCTCTATCTCAGTGAGTTTCTAGTTATAGCCCCTTGAATATCCATGACCTTGAATTTGACCTTTCAAGGTCAAGGTACCAATTAAAAACCCATATGGGATTTCCTATAGACTGTTAATAGTATAAATCTCTCAATCTTCGACCGTTTGCAAGTTGTAGCCCTCTGAAAACCCATGACCTTGATTTTGACCTTTCAAGATCACTCGATTACCTCCAATATTTATTCACTTTCTTTTGAGACCAGTGCCCACATATCCTGAAAGGTTTTCATGTAATTTCATCCAGCCGTTTTTCCGCAATATTACTATCATAGAAAGAAACAAACAAACTAAGAAACTAGACCAAAAACAATACCTCGCCGAACTCCGTCTGGGCGAGGTAAATATGAGCCCATGATGCGCACGGGTGGTGGGGAAGGGAACGGAATGGGATGAAGGGAGGTGAGGGGAGGGGTGGTCAGAGGTTTAGGTAGGGCCAGATCATCCATCCTCGGTAGGGATTTTCGTGGTTGGCCTGCCGGCGGGGCAATCTGTTTCCCCATCTCGGCCCCAACTCATTACTTCTCTCTCTCCTCCCAGCATTTTTTCTTTCTCTTTCCCCACCAGTTGGTCCCCCCCTCCCTGCCCACCTACCCAGAACCTCCATCGGGATTTACCTGACTCAGTCCCTCACCTCAGCCAAGATGGTGGTGGTGGGATGAACTGATTAGGTCAACAAGGTCGTGCAGGTTGTATGGCGAGTCCGTGCACAGGTTTGGCGGAGACATAGGCTACCGAGCAACGCTTTCTGTCAACAGCCCTAGGACCGAGTTCTCGGCGTTTTATTTTTATTTTATTTTATTTTAGGTAAAGGTGCGTCATAAGAGTCTCAGTGCAAAGTAGTGGCTCAGTCAAGGTATTAGGTAATGTAAACATAGGAATTTATAAATCTTCCAATATGTATGTACACAGCATGAGGAGAGAAAAAATTGACTTCGATCTCATTTGAGACCTAGTCAGCAATAAAGGCGTATTATTATTATTATTATTATTTTTGTTATTATTATTATCATTATTATTTTATCTCAATGACTATTTTTTGTTTTTTTTGCCATGGTTAGACATATTCATTCAAGAGATTAAAAGAGATTAGACGTAGTCTCCTTTATCCTTTTCATCATTAAAGGTCCTATGTAGCTTGAGTGTAACATTTTGGTCACCTGAATAAAATATATAGCAAGTAACCGTATTAAAAGGGTTAAGCACATTATCCCAATCCTCTTTTACTATCTGAATGACGAGTTTGCTGCAAAACAGACACTCGGCAGACGCCCATAACCAGATGCTGATACTGCACACTTACTTTTTACGGCTCATGAAGAATACGTGGGCGGCATCCTTTCTCCCTTATCTCAAGGGAGTAGGGAGACTTTCATTGCATATAACTCTCGAGAATTATATCCGTATTAAGTTTGTTATGCAAAAATATTTTCATCTTTTCTTAGTGTCAGATTAAATTATCATGCTGAGTTCTTCATTTGCACACTGATATTATGCGTGAACAAATCAGTGGAATAATTCATTTATAAAATCATTAATACTGGCAGAAAGATAACAAAAGAAAAAGCGATCTATATCTATTTGTCTGTTAATCTATATATCTGTCTACATATACATACATATAGATAGACAGAGAGAGAGATCTGTCTAAATACATACATATATATAGATAAACAGAGAGAAAAAAAATTAAGAAAGTGTAATAAATAAAACACTAGACTACGAGTAAACCCTCAGAGCAGGAGAAATCAGCGGTCTGCATATTACTGACACCCGCCTTCCGTCCACAGCTGCTTCCTCCTCAATAATTTTGGAAATGTCGCCACCACCTCTCCACCTCTCCGTCCACCTTCCACAATGTAAGGAGGTAACTGACACGGCTGTAAATCGCGGCCAAAATAGGGTTAGGTCAGTGCTGTGTTCTTTCAGGATTAAGTTAAGTCCGTTTTGGAACTGTGTGGCGTATCGTTTTTACGTTTTGGAAATCCACCAATTTAGTGTTGCTTGCACGAATTCCCAAAACGAGAAAAGATATGCCACAAAGACCTGACTTTACAGATTTCGTGTAATCGTGAGGGAATGTAGTTGCGACAGTGAAACCCATATCTACCATTAGTTCGATCATTTTTTCGCACTACAGAAAGCCCGCGGATCTTCATGGTGTAGAGGTGGTGGTGATTTGCTTAAAAAAAAAAAAAAACTTTTCCTATACCACCCACCTACCGCTCCCCACCTCTTTCATACCTCTGCCACCTTAAGGCGAATTCGCTGCAAAGCAAATTCATATGCAATTTTCTTTTCTGAAAATCTTTGAGATAATGCTATGAATAATGCCATATGGATTTTGGAAATCAGTCTTTTTATTTACTACACCATGAAATTTACTATTCTGACGCTAAGTTGGAAACACTAGATCTTTCTCTTCCTGCATGCTCAAGTGTTTGCCTTAGTGGCGAAATGGGAAAAGTAGCCAAAACACATAAAAGAGGAAAACTATAGTTTAATAGTTACATTAATAACCTGAATGAAATTAAATAGATTTGAGCCTTAGAGTTGATCAAATGTTGCGAGGTCGAGATCATGCACTGGGACTGGGTGTTTGGTTATCGAAATATTTGGACAGAAAAGTAGGTATGTATTAAGGATATTAGAGGTATGTACATACAGTATATTCTATTTGCTCATCTTTGGAAACCTTGGTTAAGCACTGGGATTCGAAGTTTTGCAGCAAATAAACAGAAATTTGCACTGTAGGAACATATTATATAGACAG
>JAGKTI010018757.1:0-17468 GCA_018397915.1 Birgus latro | reverse complement strand
AATTACTTAGCTTGAGATCGTGAGTTTCTTACAATATAGGTGGAATCACCGCGCCTGTTTGGTATAGAATGACCGGAAAACTATTAAGAAGAAACGGTACGCTGGGGTTACGTAGTTTATTGGTTCTCTGGAACGCAAAAAAAAAAAAAAAAGCTTTATCATAAAAATTATCAGCACTTTCTCCTTCCAAGTACTTCAGGAACTTTCTCCCCGTAAGGTGCACGATTGCTAATCTTCACGTTAGAAAGTGAAACCGGGAGGAATCACTTTCACTGCCCCCCCTGACCTCTCCGTTGTGACGTCATATTTGCGGGACGGTACCTCGTTTCGTTCTCTCGCTTGAGAACTGTGCAGGGCAATTTAGTGGTGTTTTAGACTTTCACCCCTTCAATTATTTTCTGTAGTTTTGGATCACATTTTCGACTTCCAGCCACTTGTACTTTCTAAGAGGTTAGAAACAAGCTCTTTAGGTACACGTCAAAAGAAACATGACGAAAAAAGATAAAATGTCGGAAGTTGATTAAGCGTTAATTGGAAGATTTTCTCACATTTGAGTTATCATCCATAATAAATCTTTTTCTTTCTTTAAAGTCACCGCTTTTGCGAGGGTAAGCAGGGCCGTGTTGCAAAGATCAAGCCCTTCCAAACTTTCTCCTCGTTGCGTTTGTCATTGATGTGTGTGTGTGTGTGTGTGTGTGGAGGGAGAGGGTGATGAAAAGACGCGACTCTTACTGTTACATGTCGCCATCTCGATATACCGTTTTCATTTTCTGTATTGAATTGTAGTTTATTAACGTTATGAAAATGACTCTATTTCCACTTACTCCTTGGTGTTTGGAATATTTGGTATTTTCCTCTTTTCTGTTTATTCATGCCGGTATCTATTATATGCAGCCTGCCTGAGTAAAAAATGTAAAATTTACTGATTTTATTTCTCATTTATTTATTTATTTATTTTTTTAGATATCGGTGTTGTGAATAAACGGTACTAATACATTATTATTTTTTATTCAAGTAAGTATAAATAGCACAGCTGAATTTAAGTAAAAGACGGATATAGAATCCATATAGGCCTCCTGACATACTTTAGTTTTGTATTTTTTATTACTATCGCAATCTCTATGGTTATATCGGTGCACATCCCTTTTCTGTATATTCATACCATTCTGTCTTTTCTATAGCATATTGGACTAAAGTGGAAAAACATGCATCTGTCAACACCCAAACGCCTTAAACCTGAATGAGCTGGCTAGAAACGAATCGCCTCTATGTCACCCTGTCCTCCGTCATCAGACTGTCCTCACTCTAACCCCTCCCCTCTCGTATACCTCCACTTCCTCCAACTACCTCATCCTCGGTCTCCGTCTCCCTCTTCCCCCATCACCTCACATAAATACACTCACCTAGTAAATCTCTCATTCTTCATTCTCTCCACATGGTCAAACCATTTCAAGGTACTTCTAATGCTTTCTGACGATCAACACCATATCGCTCCTTCACTTCCTCAGCCATCTATCTGCCTGTCACTTACGCCACACCTCATAATCATACTCCTCTCAGATAATGCATTTTCACTACTCCCACTCTTGACGTGTCCCTCTAGCAAAGTCCAAGCTTTACTTTCATACATTAGAGTGGGGATTAAAAGTCTTTTTTATTTTTTTTATTTTTTTTTACCATGCTCACTTGCCTATTCCTTAGAATTGCTCTGTGAAATAACAATATTTCTTCCCTGCTCTACCCTTTCATGCACTTTATTCTCTAAACGTCCATCCTTGCTGATCGCATTTCCTAAATATTTCAAGACACTTCAGGAAAACTTTGTATGATTTATTTTAGTTTTAACATAACTTAGGTTATTTTCACCTCTTCGGATAAGAATTTTTCATTCCATTTTGGTTTATTTTTTATTTTTTTTTTAAATAATATAGTACAGTGTGCGTTACCTACAACTGAATGCAGCCCATAGTTAGTGTGTGTAGTACTCTTTCCACTAATGTGCCTGGACGATGTGACGTGTGTGAAAATCAAATTAGCTTACGTTTTTCCTCTCCAACGAAGATTATGTGACGTGTACGAATATAAAATTAATGTGCTCACAAAAATTGTTTTCATCCACTTCTACCAGGATGATGACATGTGTGGGTAATTATACTGTATTGCGTGAACTAACGTCTGTGTCCCATCTCACTTCCGGAATGATGCGGAGTGCGTGGATGTAATATTTGTGTGGATTATTATTATGTGCACCAATTGCCTTTTTTTTTTTTTTCCTATGGCGTGTGTGAATATACGATTAAATTGTGTGCTGTCTTCTTTCCACCTATACCAGGATGACGTGGCGCGTGTGCGTGTGGGTGTTCGTGGCCGCGTGCATTGTGGCAGAGACGACAGGGCAGGAGCGAGGGACGAGGGTGTTTCCAGGGGAGCGCGGGACAAGGCAGGCGGTGCAGAGTTTGTTTAGGGAGAATGTAGGAAGGCAAACGGTACAGAATGTAGCCAGACAAACGGCGTCAAGTTTGGCGCGACAAAACGCAGCAAGACAGACGGGACAGAATGCAGCTAACGTTATACAGCCTGCTCAGAATGTAGTGAGACAGACTGATCAGATTGTAGTGAGACAGCCTGATCAGAGTGTAGCAAGACAAGCGGCGCAGAGTGTACCGAGACAGCCGGCGCAAAATGTAGCAAGACAACCTGCGCGGAGTGCAGCGAGACAGCCTTCGCGGAGTGTAGCGAGACAGCCTGCGCAGAGTGTAACGAGACAGCCTAAGCAGAGTGCAGTGAGACAGAACGGGGCAAGGCAGGCGGGGCAGAGTATACGCCTGCCTGGGCAGAACGGGGCCGGGGAGGTGACGGAAGAGCAGCTACGTGTGGAGATAGTAAGCAGGCCTGGTGTGTGCAGTAGGCGGGCCGCGGTTGGAGACAAACTGCAGGTCCACTATGTCGGCCGCCTCGTCAACGGTACTATCTTCGACCAGAGGTAAGGAAATTTCTGCCAGGGTACACGCATGCTGAGATTAGGTTGGGTGTGTATTCGACTATATACAAGCGTAGGTGGTTGAGTTATTCTGAACTTTGATCATTCGAATAGCATTTATATATATGACTGTTCCTTTAGATAGATAGGTAAGTAGATAGATAGGCAGGTAGATAGATAGATAGGTAAGAAGATTAGGTAGGTACATAAGTAGATAGATGTACAGACAATTATGCTGACAGAAACATACCTAGATAGATAGAGACAGATAAATTGACAGACTGTATAAAAAATCAAACATCCATATTATCATTCCTATTCCTTTACATTACTCTTTCCCTCAGCCGTCCCCGCGGTGAGCCCTTCGAATTCCGCCTGGGTTCCGGTCAGGTGATAGCCGGATGGGACAGAGGACTGGAGGGTGCGTGTGTGGGGGAGCGTCGCCGCCTTATCGTGCCCCCACACCTTGCCTACGGGAAGCAGGGCGCGGGGGGCGTTATCCCACCTGGTTGGTTTTACACTGATAGTTTGACTCTCTCTCTCTCTCTCTCTCTCTCTCTCTCTCTCTCTCTCTCTCTCAACTCTTTCTGAAGACTTATGAACTTATGAAAATCGTCCTTTGGTAACCGGAATGAAATGTGAAAAATGTTCTTGGACTAGGATAGTTATCGGAAATTGTCCTTGTCCACTTTGGTTCGAGGGATGTCACCTGTCTGGAAGTAGAGTGAAATAATAGACATCCTTCGATAGAATGGATTTATATAGTACTATACTATAATGTGTTTACTCTGACCACACAAAGATCCCCAACATCTTTCAGCATAGTTGATGGCCAAGTGCAATCAGACTGAAGAGTCTATTACACTCAGCCATCAACTATGCCCCATAACTAAGGGTCATTGAATTTCATGCAGACACGACTTAGTATTCAAGTTGTGAGAGTGGCCCAGGTCCGTCATATGAAAGCAGAAAGGTGGCTTCACAGTCTAGTTATAAAGACATCCATCAACTACCTCCCTATCCTCGAAGAGTGGATGATGGACTGCTGGAAGGGGATAACTTCAGCTAGTAGCGCACCGGATTCACGTTTCAGATGAAACTTATTACTACTACTACTATTACTACCGCTAATAACAATAACAGTAATAATAAAAATAATAATGCCTCCTAATGTTACCTCTCACCTTCAGACGCAACACTGACGTTCGATGTTGAGGTGGTGGAGGTGCCGGACAAGGTGGTGCGCGCGGGAGAGCTGCCAGAGCGCCGCCCCCAGCCAAGCGACCAGCCACAAGGGGAACCCGACAAGCTGGTGGTTCAGACACTGGTACGGCCGGCTACCTGTACCAAGACAGCACGGCAGGGCGACAAGCTCACCGTTCACTACACAGGGCAGCTGGTCGATGCTAAGAAGTTCGACTCGAGGTAATTTAATTGGATCAGAAATGGAGATAAGAATATTTGGGCATGCCGTCCCAGTTTGTTTTACGTTCAACTCCAGGTGAATTGGCAGGACTGTTGCTGTTGTGGTGGTGGCCTTAGTCTCATAAGGACTAAGCCTGGCGGACTGCTGGAAACTGTCCACTTGAGATCTTTATTTGAAGTTAAGCTGAAACATTGTGGTGTGAGTACATGAGGTGTAGGGGGAAGGGGCTGCACTAGTGCATGGTGGCTTGTTCTTTAGATGTAATTTGTGTTGGCAGATAAGAACCAAAAAAGTCTGCACCCTTCTATTTATTTATGTATTTATTTATGAATTTAATCTTATTATATGTTGATTCTTTCAGCTTGGATAGAGGCGACCCGTTCGTGTTTACGCTTGGCGAGGGTGCGGTGATCCCTGGGTGGGAGGAGGGTGCGTTGGGGATGTGTGAGGGGGAGAACCGTCTCCTTATAGTACCCCCTCATCTTGCTTACGGCAAGAGGGGCGCAGGCAACGTTATCCCGCCAGGTAGGGACGAGGATGGACGCTCTGGTTTAAATTCCTAAGAGGCAACTTGATTTTTTTTTCCATATTGTGTGTGTGTGTGTGTGTGTGTGTGTGGTGTGTGATGTCATCAGGGTGTGTGTTAGTGATTTTGATCAGGATGGTGGGGAAAAATACATCGTTATCATCATCATCATCATCATCCGGACCACAAGTGGCAAGAAGCGGAGCAGATACAAAGCAATGCAGGAAAACAGTATTATCAAAGAAATAGAAATATGCAGAAGCGGAGAAAAATATGCAAAAATGTGTACAACAGAAACAGGACAGGAGCACACACAGCAAAAATAAAGCAAACGGAAAACGCGAGAACTGAAGTAGATACCGTACAAAACTAAAACAAGGAAACGCTAAACGTAACGAACACGCGTAGGAAGAGGGAGCAATACTGAAACGATAAATGGAGTTTAGATTACATATTTTAACCAGATATTTCTTACTCAGTGAAAAGAACGGTTCTTTCAGTCTTGACTTAATAAGCATTTCCTCTTTTATAATGAAGCCGATGATCCGGCTTGGTGCTGGATTTTGGCACTAGGTTCCTATTCTTTTTTTTATAATGAAACTTCCCTTGTGTATCTGGTAATAATTCCCCGTTTCAGTGAAGTAGGTAAGTCTGTATTATATAACGTAATAATTGTTCCAATACATTATCGTGTATCTCTACCGTATTTCCTAATGTAATAAGCAAATCCATTTTCCTACAGACTCCACCCTCATCTTCACCATCCAGCTTCTGAAGATCAACTAAGGTTGTTTATTCATGCCTTTCAACTCTACCATCTCTTCAACGTAGCCAGTCCGCTCCACTAAGACTCCTGTAACCCGTCCCGGCTCTTTAGGCATAGCCCATAGCCCAAAATTACGATCAGCTCCATTCTGTACGTTAGATTTGTTTGTGAAGGAAAGACGAGGAGAATGTTGAATCTTCCTATGTTTCTTGTTCTTTCTGCAGAAACAAATCGGAATGGGAATTGTCAGTTTGTTCGTGAAGATCTTAGTTTACCCCCACTCAGTCTTTACCACGAGGACGCCTTTTTTTTTTTGTTTTTTTTTTTTTTTTTTTTTTACCTTCTGACTACTTTATTCATTCAGTTTCCGGGACACCTTTCGCAGTGAAAGGGGATGTGGAAAATTATTCTTAATCCTTGATTTTAGAGGTTCTTCCCTTTAAAAAAAATTGTTTTGTAGTAGCTAGAATATAACTAATGAATATACAACTCGTGAAGGTACTGATACTTTTTTACTGTTGTTGATACTGTTGTTTCGTTGTTTGTTATAGATATATATAATCAAGTATTATTAGCATGAACTGCATGTTTTGTTTCATTTATCCTTATTTTTGTATCCCTGTCACACTTGATCCTGCGCCGCCCTTGGTTTCTTTCCCCATTCTGAGACAATTCTCAAGTGCACGATGGGAGATCAAGATTGGTACTTGCATTAGCTCCGTTGTCCTCATCCACATTTTGCCAGAATATCCAAGGGACCGGCCTAAAAGAGCCAGTGTCACTGAATTACTCAATTATTTTTACCGTGCTTACTTAGCGATCAATTTCAAATGAGCCCTTTGCAAACCCTTTATAGCTTCCAGACCTGCGGGTCAGTTACAGGTGACTTTCTAGGACCCCTAGCTGAGTACGACTGATTTACGTCAGATTCACAAAGATCCCTAAAACTAGGAAATAGACGGCCACACTGAAGATATGGAACGTGTCCGAGCTCACTCGGTGCAAATTATGACACTAGTAATATTTCACACATTAATGCTGTTCGAGGTCTCCCCCAATATTTTTTTTTTTATGTGTCCGGCTCTGGGCATAGGCTTTACAGCCTGCTATCAAGGCTCAGTCGTCCTCCTACATACCATACACCTCTACATGTCACCACTTCGGCGCTTAACACCCACCGTCCATATTGAATACATGCTAGGGCTGTCTCATACAGGACTGGTGTATTGGTATTAGCGGGGTTATTTTTACGACATGTCGGCGGGTCTTCTGGTAGATCAGTAAAGCCTGATTTAATGAAATTCAAATCCTTAAACTGTTCCCTGCACCAGCGAGGATTCGAACCTGGGTCCCACGGGACTGCAAACCAACTCTCTACCGATCGAGCTACCGCCTCCCCTAAATGTCGATAGTAGCCCACAGACGTCTCTTCAAATGGAGAGGGATACTTTTTTACACTCAACCTGTACTACAGTAGCCTACAGAGATCTCCCCAAATGGTGAGGGATACTTTTTTACACCCCAACCTGTAGTACAGTAGCATATAGAGGTCTCCCAAATGGTGAGGGATACTTTTTTACACTCCAGCCTGTAGTACAGTAGCATATAGAGGTCTCCCAAATGATGAGAGATACTTTTTTACACCCCAACCTGTACTACAGTAGCATATAGAGGTCTCCCAAATGGTAAGGGATACTTTTTTACAACCCAACCTGAACTACAGTAGCCTACAGAGATCTCCCCAAATGGTGAGGGGTACTTTTTTTTACACTCCAACCTGTACTACAGTAGCCTACTAAGATCTCCCTAATTGGTGAGGGATACTTTTTTTACATCCTAACCTGTGCTATAGTAGTATATAGAGATCTCCCCAAATGGTGAGGGATACTTGTTTACAGCCCAAGCTGAACATTTTCTTAACACTCCAGTGAATTTCGGCTGAAGTAAGTTGTCCTCGCTCTCGCTCAGACAATGAGACTTATTATAAATACAGTGGATTCTTTAATAGCATGAAGTCAAATTGACTAAGTGCCCCTTTTAGAAACTTTTATGACCATTTTTAGTGACCATTTTAGAATCTTTTAAGGCCGTTTGTAGGGACCCAATTTAGAATCTTTTAAGGCCATTTTTTTTTAGCGTCCCTTTCAGAATTTTTTAAGGCCATTTTTAGCTCCCCTTTTAGAGTCTTTTTAAGGACATTTTTAGCCCTTTTTGGGCCAAAAACTTTGAGGGTCGGGCAGTAAACAACTTGGCTGTATAAGTTAAACATCTGATGGTTTAGTGAATTAAGGCGATCCAACCCGAAGGGACCCATAAGTTTCTAAATCTCAAAGATGGCTGGGGTTTATTGTCCACGTGATGCCGTTAAGGGGCAAACACAGACACACTGGGATTAACCTTGCTATGAAAACAATGAAAGTTCAAATAAGAGAAATATGAATACACTGCTTATGTTAAACTGTCTTTTGTTTCTTAACTTATCATTCCTTCAGAGTTATTCACTGCTTGCATAGCGGATATTGTTAGACACGTAAAATGGGATGACAAGGGAAAAAATATGATGAACATATGAACAATCTAAGATTAGACAGAGAAATGGGTAGGCTTTAAGATGAATAGACAGCAGGCCACTCCAGAGAATGTCTGTTCATTAAAAAATAGAAGAGGGAAATAGGAATGTGATAGAGAGTAAATCTGTTGTGTTTTGAACTATAACATTCAACTGTCTGACAGTGAAAAGCAGTAAGCTACACGAATCAATTTCCGTGTGGGGTCTGAGAAGCAGGTTTAGTTAGGCTACAAGTGGTGATTTTTTTTCTTACCCCTGTACCATTCCCCGACTCTGAACCCCTTCAGTCGAAAAGATTTTCCCAGGTTGACAATACTCAAGTCTGACAATTAGATAAAATACGATTGGTCTAAGTTATAGGAGAAAGGATGGAATATATATTGTGGCAAACCTGACTCGACTGCCTTTAATTTCCGGGCAGAGTCGATTTTGGATTCATGAATGTCTGTCCGGACAAAAAAGTTACCCTACTAAATGACGTGAAAGTTCCATAACCGAAACACTAAAAAATTGGACTGTCCACGGAGCCCACCTTCAAACTACTGGCACGGGATAAATCTTTAAAAATTAATGTAAGAAGAAGGAACCACAAGAAGGTTTTAGAAGATGACAAGGGTTGTGGAAAAGAAAATGTAAGTATGGAAATGGGGAAGAGTGAAAAGAGAAGAAGGAATAAAACGGCAAAAGGAACATGTAAAGCTGGAAGAGAACGACAGCGGGAGGCGATGAGAGAACTATGGGAGAGAAAACAAAAGTATGGACTGGACGTCGGGAAGGGGCAGATTGTGAAAGTCAGGGAGAGAAGTTCACCTGGCCTACTACCCTACTGCGGTTGCTATACTTCTCAGTTTGGGTCTGTCCGTCACTTTCCTCCCAGACACATCATATCAAAGCGAAACATCTATGAGCAAAAGTATGTCAGATGATGTGAGAGCTAGAAGAGATGAAGATACTGAGTGAACTTTCGTCCCCAGCCGCTCAAGGAAGTGTAAGCAATGAGTCAGTGCAATGACTGACAGGCATGGCAGAAAAGCATGGCAGAAGGATTAGGATTAGTACCTATCGACTATAGGAGTGTCATGATTTTTGCTGTCTGTCTTCCCCTAGAATGAAACATGCATACATCAGATTTAGACTCAGGTCCCCAATTTCTGTTGGGTAAACAGGGTCAAGAGAGGAAAAAAAAAAATAGTGTCCAACAATCTGATAGGCAATCAAACGCAAGGCATTGTATCTGCGAGCTGGATATACCACCAGGTCCGCTCAGACTTTCGTGAAAGCTTAGTGGTACAGTCCCCCCCCCCTCACACACACACACACTAGATCCGCGTCTAAAGGCACCCTTTAAGTTCCCAGCAATATTTTCAAATCCAGAAGTTTGTTAATTAAATTCTTACCTAGATTCCATGGTTCTTTGTCCCATTATGTCCATCCGGTCGAACATAAACAAATACAGGGGTCCAGATATAAAGCCTGCCTTTAAAGGCGACACTGGGGGAGGGGATAGACTACTGGACAATGCATAAGGACACACGTAAGTATGTTATGATATTCAACTTTCTCTGCCATGACGATTTTATTAAAACATTTTTTTTTTTTCAGTTAGGAGCTTTCCTGCGCAACTGGAGTGAAAGAGAGAGAGAGAGAGAGAGAGAGAACTGAATTCCCCGAGCTAGACCTTGATTGATCATACAGCCCCGCTAGTGGACGGGAGAGCGCAACCTCTCCCAGCACAGCAGCTACCCTGGCGGGGCATGAATTCTCGACCCTTCTGTCTTGATCAAGTCAGACGCCCTACCACTGAGCCACCTTGCCCCCAGAGAGAGGTGAACCTCGTGAAGAAAATCGGTAATCGGAGCTTCAAGGTTCAGCACATCATTCACTTCCCAGGCAGTTGTCTAATCCTATTTTTTCTCTTTATTATTTGTATGCCATCAGATCATTAAACTCCCACCTATTGCCACTTTTTTTTTATAGCAAAAGTAGTGAATCACTGTGTTTTTCACAGCGTCGCGAATATTCAAGTGAAAATGTGTTTGTTGTGAGGATTTGATAGTTTCGGTCCAACTTGAGCCTTTTCAGGCAAGCAAAGGGAAAATATGCCTACACAATGTAAATATGTTAGTAAGGGGGAGAGGGGACAGAAAACAGTGGTGATCATGTAGAGGGAAGATGGGGGTTAGGGAAGGGAGGGGAGAGGAGGAAAAAGGGGTAAAGAAAGTCGTGTGGTCGAGACCGAGTGTGTGTGCATGTGCGTGTGTATTTACATGTGCATATGAGAGAGAGAGAGAGAGAGAGAGAGAGAGAGAGAGAGAGAGAGAGAGAGATGTAGTATACACAGCAGTCTCTTTACCCTTCTCCTTTCCCTTTTCTTGCGGTTTCCCTCCCTCTCTCCCCTACCTTCCTCACGCTTTTCCTCCTTGTCCCTCACCACACTTGCATACACGTAAATTTTGCTGTACAGCACATGGAAGTTAAAACTGGACTGAAGCTGCATCTTCACAATGAACATAAATTCAGTAAGTAGGTATATTTCGTCTGCAGTGAATGAACTGTGAGTATGTGTATGAGTGTAAGGATCATACTGCACGCTGCATAGCAATTAACGCTAGAATATGGTTTTAGTCACGAAAATGTGGTATACAAATGATGCAGAGCCGTAGTATTGTGTTATTGTCACTAGAATACGAGATATATGCTGCAAAATGACGAAACTCGCTAAATTAAGGTGCAGAACATATGATCATGGAGGTTTATCTATACGATGCATTCCTAATGGGTCTGACACTATAGGCACCACGTAACTTCTCCATTTCAATCTCATTATGTACAGTATCTTTACATCTATTCTTTCTACTCTCATTCTGTTTCATTCAGCTAAGGGAGAGAATGTGGTTGTGAAGGGACTAATTGAGACTGCTTATAACCTCGTCACAACATACAGTATAGTTCCTCCAAATCTAACACAATTGTCTAGAGGTAGGAAGAATAAATTAATAAAAAAAAACGTAATCTTTTTTCAGGTGATTAATATTGTCTGTTCATGTCTTCCCTCTGATCACGTTTTTCCTTGTCATTCTTGCCACCAATAGACGCTTTATCAAGCTTAGTAGTACCTTTCCTGTAGTGAAGTAGGTAATGGAGGCTACTACATACAACCATTCCACGTCGAAAAATTTCTCACTTGCCTCATAAAATCGTCTGGAGATAGCAAAAGCAACGTACAAAATAAGTCACTGGAGTGAAGGATTAAATAGCAGGAACAGCGAAGCAACACAGGTGAGAGCAGGGAGGAGAGTAGAGATGTCCTGCAACTGATCCCGAATGTGTCAGGACTGGAAACGGTGCGGTGGGTCCATGAACAGCTCTGCAACAAGACACCCCACCCTCCATCGAAAAAGAGAAGAAACCTTAGGAATAAAGCCTATCGACTGCACAAATCGTTTTGGAGGTAAGTTAAGTCCTCCCCTGCAATACGACACTCTACAGAAAAATTTACATATAGGTTCCCAATCATACTGCTGGGCTAACAGGGACAAAAGGAAAAGAAGCTTTACCCAAAGGTCCGAACGAAACTGTCCAAGAGTTTGACCGACCCACCGATGTTAACTCTTGGTCATCTAGTTGAGAGCTGGATATGTTTCCACTGCATCACCAGCATTTTGAACACCCTCTCCAGTGACACATTTTATGCACATTCTTCTGTAAATAAAGCAGCTTGTTCTATGAGTTTTTTTTTTTTTTTTTTTTTAAATCTTGGAGTTGACTAGAGCGTGTCGATCACTGGGGTGTGGGCACACAGTCGCTTGGAGAGGATCGGGGACGGGTATTGTTTCCGGCAGTACTGTATAACGTCAGGCAACCATGTGTGAGGGGGGAGAGTTTATTCTACTGGGGGAGGCAGTGGTCTAATCGGTAAAGGTGGCCTGCAGTCCTGTTGGACCCAGGTTGGAATCCCGGCTGGGGCAGGGAACAGTTTAAGGATTTGAATTTCATTAAAGCAAACTTTACTAATCTACCAGAACGCCCGCCGACATCCTTGGTAAAAATATCCCCGCTAATACTAATGCACCAGTTTAATATGAAACGGGCCTAGCATGTATTCAATACGGACGGTGGGTGTTAGCGCTGAAATGGTGACATTTGGAGGTGTCTGGAATGTAGGAGGACTACTGGGCCTTGGAAACAGACTGTGAAACCTGTCCAGAGTCGGAAAAATAAATAAATAAATAAAGCAGCAATGGAGAGGACAGAGAACTGCAGCCTAGCTTCCAGTATATTTTTTCCCTTTAAAATCATTTAGTGTTAGACTCTAGCATTATGAAAAGTAATACTTCTTTAGCGGTAGGTGGAGGCGCTCACCATCTACTCACTCGATGTAGCCCTGCTTTGGGTGACTGCCCTTTCCTCTCTTCCATCCTTCTTCTTCTGTCTTTCTTTCCTTCACTCTTTCCTATTTCTTCTGCCTGCGGGTGACTTTACACGCCTGTCTTTCTTTCCTTCATTCTTTCCTCTTCCTTCTGCCCATGCGTGGCTCTACACTTAGTGGTAAACCAAATGGTTTCCTGTACACCAGGAAACCATTTCCTACGCTGGATGGTAACTATATAACCAAATTATGGCGCCTGGTGGTTAGTACGTAATTAAGGTGCTCCAATCGGATTGAGCCTGTGTAGGTTTATATCCAAGGGATGGTTGGGGTTTATTGGTCACATAATGCCACTCAGGGATAAGTGAGGCTGGTCACTCTCATCTTAAATGTCAGGACCAACTTGCTTAGCCCCGGGTTCCTACGCTCCTCATGGGGCGGCATAGGATTGGATGATGGATGGATAGATGGATAGAATACTTCTTTATATCATTTAAAGAAAACTGTATCCACTCTGTAATAAAAACAAAGATTTGTTTAGAGGTAAATGTCATATTGTTTACAAACTTCAGCAACATTAATTGTAAAGGTGGGGTTTCACTCGGCGAACGAATGTGAACAAGCAATAGCTAACATAGGTAGTGAGCATGAGCGGCCGATCTGGTTAGAATTATGGTACCTGAACGAGCTCATAAGAATGTCCTCATGAGCGTCGGAACATCATATTTTCCTTCAGTAGTCCATAGATGACAATAATTTTAGCTCATTCAACTACTTTCTCTGCCCTTGACATTCAGGTATGTGAGTGACAGAAATGTGTATACTGAGCACTGAGCTCTATAGTATGAAGTGGCTTTCTCATGGGTAGCACCACGTAGTTTGTGTAACAGCCGCCAGGGGCCCAAGGCGGGGATGATGTTTACACCACCGACGCCCACGTCTTTTGAAATCAGCCGGTGAATTCGGAAAATATAGTGCCATGGCCCACTGCTTAGCTTATGTAAGCAACAGCGAAACGGAAACAGCAAGCTAAGAACAGTGGATCCAATTGCATTACCACTGTGGAGGCGACGAGTGGTGGGGTTTCAATATGGCGGCCAAGGCTTCACGCTCGGTGTGGAGATAGCCCCTCCACTCAGTGATACTACGGAGGTCTCGGAACATGAATGAGTGTTCACGAGGGCCTCTGTGATCATTTATGTGAAAGTTCGTGAATGCTTTTTCGGCGTATTTTGTCCAATTCTTTCAAGTGTAAATCCGCCTCAAGGAAAATAGCAAAAATGACAAACTTTTTTTTTTTTTTACAGCGCTTGTTTCACAAGTTATACCTATCAAAACGCTCCCAAACTTTCGAACCAATTATTGGTAATATTGGGTGCTATTATCAGCATTACAACAAATAAAGGAAGATGTGTTTCGTGTCATCTAATTAAAAATAATCACGCTACTGGAAACATTTCGGTAACGATGTGATCACTTGTCCGAAAAGGTGCAGCAAAATTGTATACCTTGATTATTTGCTTCATTATTTTGTATGGTTTTATATTTTAAGCAGAGAACAAGGGCGTTTTCACATTAGTATCTTTAAAAAACTAATATAGGTCTGAACAAATGCTCACTGAAAATATTAAACTAATAAATAATCATAGTATTGAACGGATTGAAATGATCATTTTAGGCGGGAGGAGAACCGAGGTTATAAATAATGCGAGACAACAAAAAAAACAGCCAGTCGACCATAGAGAAGGGACGGGTAATGAGTGCAGAGAATTCGTGAGTAAATTTTATTCAATTTTTGTACAACCACAATTTATTAATACTTAAAAGACAACTATTACAAAGTAAGTCAGAATATATAGTTTTTCGGCTGTATTTCAATTCTTGTTATTTAAACGTCCTAATTTTACGGGTGACCACACGCCGGCTGAGTCTCGCCCCCAGCTTTTCAACTAGGCCAAAGCAACTATCTTCATTGGATAGGTGACCCTTATATAAATGTAGTCTAGTATGCTCATAATTCGTTTTCGTAAGCCCTCTTTATTTTCAAGGTAAGATATTTTCTCAAATTTCAGCCCATCTTGGCTTCACAGTGGCTTGAAGGTAAACAACCGGTTGGGCGGGAGTAATGGCTTGCTGTTCAGTGATATTCTTTCTGCAGTGTGAATTGATCGTTTATCATAAGGAAACCAAGCTGTATGCGAGTGTCTTATAATGCATCTTCATTTATGGTATAATTCAGACTACCGTGGTGTGCAAACTAACTTGGCGTAGGTTTCGTCCCTTTCCACCTTAAGCTGCCGTCACACGTGCACAAAACGGGCCGGATACTCAAAAGCTGCCCCAAGTTAGGACAACTGGCTGTCGTAAGGAACTTCGGATATCCTAACTTATGCCACACCTAGGACATCCCAAATCACCGATACTCAAACAAGATTGAAAACGTCCTAATGTTGTCCTAGGGTGTTTTCCATGAAGCTCACCAGAGGGCAGTAAGAGCGCCAGCTGATTTGTCGTCAGCCAATCACAATTGCAGTTCATTGATGTAAGCGCCAATCAAAACAGAGATTCTCCGAAAATGCGACGGATGATCAAATACTGTATAAACACAGAGCGGCTTAGTTGACAGTGTCCCTAGCAAGGCCTAAAGAGGTCCTTAGTACTTTACAGTACGTAAAGTTAGTGTGCCAAAATATAATGTAAGGCCCTCCACTTAAGAAACGCCGCCCTAAATTCTCCGAAAAAGAATTATGTACAATGGTTCTGGAGGCGACGGAAAGAAGGAAAATAATTATTTGGAAAATTAAGCAGCACCATCACGTCCCGAGTCAAAGCAAATGCTTGGGAAAGTGTAAAAGATGCTGTAAATAATGAGTCGTATTCAGAGAGATGTGGGAGAAGTGAGAAGGAAATTTACACACCTCAGGTCAGACGTGAAGAAAGCTGCTGGTGAAAAAAACATTTACAGGGAACAAGTGATGGTTATCATCATCCAGCAGTTACACTGTGGTACATTTCCAGAACTACACCCCACTCACTTTGAAGCTTATTTTATTTTATTTTTCGATGTCTAGTGTGATTCATTTGAACTGATACTCATTTCTGTCAAAGTAATGTTCGGGGCGCAGAAAGGCCACTGCTACAGACGTGTGTTTTCCGATCGGGTTATGCTTTGGATGTTTACCAAACCTATTTCCGGGTTATGTTCGCCTACGACACCCTCCGGGGGTGTCCTAAGTTAGGACCAGTTACGACACGTGACGTCACAAGATGGCGGCTGAAATGTTTTGAGTATCGATGGAGTGGGCACCGTGGGCGAGATAGGACTGTTATAGCGAGATACGACAGTCCTAAGTGTTTTGAGTATCCGGCCCCTGCTGGCTAACATGCGATCCAGTTTTGTGAGGCAAAACGGCCAGCAAAGTCGAGTTGTCGCCACACACGCTTGTCCCTGCGAGCCGAAACGGCTAACAGTGTCGTCTGCCTTGGCGCCCCGTGGACATTTGTAAACAAACCACCACGGAGTACCCACTCCCTTTTCCCCAGTTTCTGTAACCGCTTCACGTACTTTAGCAACTCCAGAGCCACAAAGCAGTCTACTAGAGTTTTCCTTGCTGCAGGATCCATATCGAAATCTGATTTCTACTTGTTGTTTGGAGACAAAGCAGACGGCCTCCGCGGCTGGTCACCCGAGTGTCTGAATATTTATTTCTGGTTACAAGAAAAGTAAAAATGAATAAAAACCACAAGAATTAAATTGTATTTACTTAACAGATTTAGTTTGTTTCCTTCTATGAATAACAGAATATTTTCTCACCAATTACAAAATTAACATAGGCTCATTTGAGTTCCAATCCCACCAACAAGCTGTGAGCGAGAATTGTTATCCACTTCGCCTCGCAAGCGAAATCTCGCTCACCGTGAGTCAGTTTGGCTAGCGGCTCGCAAAACTGGCTCGCATGTTAGCCAGTTTTGTGCACGTGTGACGGCAGCTTTATTTGGTGTAGCTCGTTGAGTATTGCTGCTCTGTCCATTCAGCAGCACTTCGTGACTAGTAGACTTAGCTTGTTACAACCCAAATTTCAGGAAGTAAATTGTCAGGTTAGTAAAAATGGTTTGTAGTTTGGCCAAGTTACTTCAGAAGGAATAGTAGAGCCTTTGTGGTATAGTGGTAAAGTGTGCGTTTTTGTACACTGAAAAACGTGGTTTTGCTCCACGCCAGGGTGACAAATTTTGGGAGCGTTCTTCCAAGTACTGCTTTGGCGGACATAAGGGGTGCTGTGGTTGAACCAGTGTCTCATACTAGTATGCTTGCACCCAGTCGGCTTAAGGCGGGCCGATTACACTTGGTTCACAGACTACACACATCCAAAGCCACTACAACACAAGTCTTGGCCAGACAGCCTAAGCCACTGGATAGAGATGTATGGCTGCATCATCCTTGCTTCGTCAGGGATTGGCCGGTCCTGCAGTGGAACTCAACGGCTTTATATATATCACATACTGTCATGTAACAACTTTTTCACTTCCATGCTCACCTCCCTGTTTCTTATCACTGCTTTCAACGACCCAGCAACCTTCCTTCCCTGCTGTACCCTTTCGAGCACTTCACCCTCCAGACTACCATCCTTACTCATCACACTGCCCAAGTACTTAAATTCACTCACATTCTCCATTTCCTTCCCATCCAATCTCACTGTACATTCACTGGTTTCACTTCTCTCGAAGACCATTACTTTACTCTTCCCCACATTCACCTTTAGATTCCGTTTCCTACCCATTGTCCCAAACTCATCTACCAAGCCTTGCAGCTCCCCTTCGTCTTCACTCAACAA
>JAGKTI010018756.1:0-10979 GCA_018397915.1 Birgus latro | reverse complement strand
TTAGTAAAATAAATAAATCATAACTATTTCCTTCTGTTCTCCATCCCAACAGACGCCAGACGATTTTATACATCAGAATATCACAAGAGCCTGAGTATTATCACTAGCACAATTAACCCTTGCATGGCCGGTGCAGATCTTGTGTTGTATGCCAGCTGATGCCAAACAATATATTACAACGGTGAAGGTCTATGCTTTCCCGACATAAGCTCCCAGTCCGTCCAACACCCATCCCAACACCTTACAGATTATGCAGAACAGCGCCCCATGTATCATCATTGGCTGCACTAGAATTACTCTCACAGTTCCTTTAACCTTTGAACTAGAGTCCTCCCCATTAGCGTATCTTGATTTGAGAGGCACACAATCCTCCGAGGCAGCCTATGTTAGCACACAACACCCATGCCATCATATAACTAAGCCACACAACACACCTGGGCACATGAAACAATCACCAGGCAAGCATTACCGAAGAACAACGTCCCACCTCCAGACACTCCAACAACAGCACTGAAGAAACACCAACATACTCACGTCACACGCAGGTCAATACAACACCTTGATCACAACACTGTAATATAAGCTCCTCTCCCGACATTCACCCGACATAGGTAGCCCTAACTAGAGTTAACTGAGTATATCCAGCTTGGGTTAGATCAGGATATCACCCAGCCCTCCTCAGTTACCAGCTTAAGATTTGGGTTGGGTGGAATCTGAGAGGGTGTACGTGCCCCGTTTGTATAATAGGCCCGCACAGCATAATGCAAGGTGGAGCACTGCACAGCACGTCACACTAACACGGAGACACAACACCAACCCTGCAAGAAACCTATGGGATGACCCCACAGGGGCAGAAGATTACCTGCAATCGAAGGGTTTGCACGGCAAGGCGGACAGGGTTAAAAAACAATGCAGCTCCAACTGAGTCATGGGTGGCTGAATGTTAAAGTAACATAATTTGCATATAGTGTTCAGTCGCCACAATAAAAAATAAATAAATAATAATAATAAAATAAAGTAAAAATAAAGGGCCCCAGCGGTGTTAATCATTTTGAAACAAATAACCCACTGACATTTCATAAAACCATTTCTGTCAAAATCATTATACCGATTCTTGATGAGACAGCCTTAGCATGTAGCTTACTCAATATGGACGGTGGTTATTAGCGCGGAAGTGATGTGCAAACGTGTGTGGCACAGGACTGTTAGGTCGTAAAAAAATGGAAAATCAAGTGTTCGCTCAGAACCGGACAAATAAAAAAAAATAGTAAACTCTTTGTATCTCCAGACAATATTCCCCCCCTGGGGAGGGTGAAGATTACTTACCCAGTGTCCTTGTTTGCCGTAAGAGGCAACTAAAAAGAGCTTTTTTGTCTCCCACCACTCTCTCCTTGCTGTCCTCTTCCATTCTGTCCCACCTCTCTTCTTGATATGTCCGAGTTTCTTCCTGCCTTTATAATCCCCCTACTCCTATCAGGTTAGACATTTGGTTTCATGACATGAATAGTTTAAGAACTTCCCACTGACGCTGACCCTTTCTCCCTTACACCTCTTTCACGCCAAGACCACTTCAACGCCACCCTTAGTGCCATAAATCCATATTATGGCTTGATGCTAGTTCATTATTCATTCACTTCTCCAGACGATTTTATTCCATTTTGGAAATATCGGCATCACCTCCACTGAACTGATTAATTAAAGGTGTATCTAACTCCTCCAGTTCAAAAAATATCTCCAAAAGTGAATAAAATCGCAGACAGCACGAAAGTATTGTCAGAGTGAAATGCATACGAGGAAATGTTAGTGTGGTAAATCACGAGCAATGAGGTCGAGTCAGGTCATATTCAAAGTCAGGAGCATTAATTATTTACTGCCGCGGCGGTGTTGGTTCATGCGATATGCTTCATGACGGTAATGAAATGCTTGTTCTGTTGCTGGCAATTTTATCTGGACTGACAAAAAAACCGTGTGATAAGCATTTCAACATATGCCACTATTTTCCTGCGTGAATCAGTTCTGCTGACATATAACTACAGAGTTTCCTTGGCCATGAATCTGACAAATTAAAATGAAGCACAAAGGACATACAGGAACAGATGTGATGGTCTTTTCGAGGTTGTTTGTTGCAGAGATCATAACTATATTTAATTCTATGAGTAAAAGGCAAAGATGGCAAGGCAAGAAGGTTCCCTCTACCCAGTAAAGTTTATCCAGTGGCTATTTGTTATTTACGCTCACTATCTGTAAATTATGTTACCTTATATGTCCGACTTTGGGATTAGACATGACAATCTATTCCCTGAGGACCAAGAGCCCTTACCCACTGCACACATGCATGGGTCACCACCTGGATGTAAATATCCACCGTCCGTACTGAATATATTCTATACTTTGTTCACCTTAACCAGGCCCAGACTTTATCTTTTTGCTGGTTATTTCATGAAGCTCAATGACGAAACAAGACAATCTTGAGGCTCTTCATCTTTTCCATAGCACTTCTTGGTGGCTAGCATTAAATTCTGCGTTCATTTCTTGATACAAATCAGCATTCAAGATTGAGAAAAGGTAAATTTAAGCCAAGTTAGAGTAAAAACAATATAGTGCTTTCTCATTTAGGACTGGTGTGATGATATTAACACGAGTGTTTTATAAGAACTCTCACTGGGTATCATGGAACAGCCGTAAAGCCTGTTTTACTGACATTCAAAATATGAAACTCTTCTTTCCCCGAACATGAGATCGAACTGTCATCATTTTGGACAACAGATCACTTGTCAATTCATCTGACCAGCGATTGAACTATTTTTGGCTGAACATACTCTACACTTTAATTCAGATGAAGCATTAATTTTGCCAGAGGACAAAGCCCCTCCCAAAATACACATATATATTATTCAGTGCGATGACAGTACTTTCATGTTCTGATTTGCCAACCACAAAGGATTTATATTTAGCTTAGGCGAGACATAGATCAGGATGGATTACTCATAAAATCAAAGTCCGATTACGTATTTTAATCTATTTTATGCCCTTGAGCGTCCCATGATGTGTGCATGGAGTGCTAGCAACTGGGGTTTCACTTCTTTTGTCTGTGGGCTCGATGTAGTTTATAAATCTTTAACCACTGAGAAAACAAATAGTCCCTTTCATCTTATTTCTTTTCACTCTTATCTTACTTCTTTCACTCTCACCTAAAATATCAGGACCAGCTTGCCTAGTCCCGGTTTTCTACGCTCCTCATGGGGCGATAGGATTGGATGATGGATGGATGGATGGAAGACAAACAGCATCATCAGTTGTAAATTCTTGTTTTGTACAGCACTAAGTAAAGGTACGCCTACAACCCTAAGGACAGACAATATCCATACTCCCCACACTCTTTCGTTGTGTGAGTCATATTGCAGCCACATGAAAACAGTTAATGAGGGAGAAGTGTCGGCGAACCTTTTGCTCTTGACTGTACCTCACATATCCACGATTTACCAGAAATATAAATCTCGCCCGTTAGTGCTGAAAATTACTGCATCTGTGATATGGCCAGGGAAAATGTTCGTAAATAAAGATGCTTTCTCTGTTTCATGCATACCGTGATTTTAACTTCCATTCCATGACATTTATAAAAAACGTAATAACCAAGTCAGTATTAATCGTTTTTATGTCTGATAGCGTGTACAACATCCCACGCTACATCAAATCACTAATCATACGTTTATTTCACACTGAGAAATAATAATAATCACTTTCATAATCTTAACACTATTACTAACCTATAGGATGGCGAAATGGGCCAACGTTTGGTGGGTATGCTGCACTAAGTGTGTGTACATTGTTTAATGAATTACAGGGTTCCATAAATAGCGCCCCACGCGTGGTCTTATGTATTGCGGGGACGGCTCAGTCAGCTGGTGTGGGCTTGGTTGTGTTTTTGGTAGAGTGAAATGAACTATGATGCAAGGCAGATACTGATAACACCGATTTAGTGTCTCCACAACACCCGAGAAATCGCCTGGCTGAGCAGATGTGGAACGTCATATGTTGGCCACCCTGTATATTTCTAAGCCAGTCACACATATATTTGTGTTCAGTGAATGAAAGGATGATTCAGAGCCCGTTATACACAAAATTATTACTCAACGCTAGATTCCTCACTCATGTACTTGTGCCCAATAATGACTGCAAGGATGATTCGAAGCACGCTATCCACGAAACATTCTTCATTTTAGAGTCTTTGCTCATGGTTGCCGCGATGTTGTCTCTTCTTGCCTGGGCGCAGCAGAAAGGGTATAAAATCTCTCCAACTACACACCCAAAGAATCAACAACCATTCCAGCTCCGTCTGAAGAAAATTAACAACTGGCTAAATACAATGAACACCCTATCTCTACAAGTGCGTGTTTCAGATGGTTCCACTCTTCGCTATGTATTCGTCAGACTTTGGGAAGATACTTGTGTGTCTGTACCAAAGGAACACAAATCCATATAGAAGGAATTAGCTCGAGAATATTCTCTTTTGTATAATAACTGAAATTCCATATTATGCATGATCTGCTCCCCATGTAATTACCTTTTGTCAATGGCTAGATGATGAGAGAGAGAGAGGGGGGGGGGTAAATCAATATTAAAGAATGCATGTACGTACATAGTTAAGGGTTGTTCAGTGGAAAGTACAATTTACTACCTTCATTAGTGTGATATACAGCTGCATTTATGGTTATGGTCATATGTCGCTTTTTTTTCCCCTGAGACCCACGAAGTTTCAGCCAAATTGTTCCGTCAGTGAAGCAATATTTATTCTCGTATTCGGCGCAAAGCAACTCATCCCAGACAAGGCTAAAAAAAAAAAAAAAGGAGAGAGACGCATGTTTTACCGCCAAAATTAATGACGAAAGCAAAAATTAAAGTTCAAAATGGCAGTCTTTTGTCCGCCACCAACAACCGTGCCGACGAGCAATTATATATTGGCCGAGCACGAGCAACTTTTAATAATGGTTTACCTGTGTACCTGGCGTGAATGCTAATGAGTCTGGCGCAGTTTTGGGTGAGTGATATTGCAAGCCGTGACCAGGGTAAGAATGCTAAATATACCGGGTGTGTTTTGGACAGCAGTCTGGTTGTTTGCAATGCTCATTTCGGGTTGAACTCCCTTCTCTGTAACTTGACCTAAAACTGCACATTCTTCGTTTTGACTTTCGCCTTAATTTAGCCAATAATTCCCCTGTCTTCATCTTAATGCCAAGTTGTAGCCATAGATTAGCACTAAAATATGCTGATAGGAAATAGATATGGAGTGGTATTATTTTTTTTCTCTCTAACTTGGACATAATTGCCCTGTCTCCATCTTGAATGACGTGCTGTAGCAATGGATTGACACTAGAATATGGTGCTGATCACGAAGAAGTGCTATAAAAATGACGTTGAGCTGTAGTATTGCCTTTTCCTGCAACTAATCTACGTGAAACGAGACGCAATGGAACGAAAATCTAAGCCAGGTTAAGGTGAAAGAAATACCGGTATACCGATACTGTTGTTTTAGGAGTCAGTGTATGGTGATAATGAGACGTGATACTGCTGTGGATTGATGAGCAGAGACAGGAAGACCGATGGATGCACAGAGTGAAAGCTATATGAATGCATTAACAGAGAAAGATATATATTTAGAAAGATAGACAGACAGATAGATAGAGATAAGTGCACAGAGAGACGGATGAATACACAAAATAATGGGATATGGACTCATGGGTGTACTTAAAGACAGGCCTGGAAAAACGGATACATGAGTCAATATATGAATGTGATACTGCTATAGATCACATACTATATCATAGCACATACATCACACCATAGAGAACATATCACATACCACTGCACACCACACGCTGCAATATGCCACATAGCCTGCATCACACCGCCCAGCCTACATCGCCACACCACATACTCGTATCTTATAACACACCACCTGCCTACACACCACCTGCCTACACACCACCTGCCTACACACCACCTAATTTGCATGAACTTACCACCTACACTATTACACGACCTACGCTACACCATCACACCACCTACACCATACAATTAGGCTACAACATCACACCACCTACACCATACAATTAGGCTACACCATCATACCACCTAGACTATACCATCACATCACCTACACCGTACAGGTAGCCTACACCATCACACCACCTAGACTATACCATCACACCACCTACACCATCACAACTAGTCTACATCATCACACCGCCTTGCCTACACCATAACACCACCTACCCAACACCATCACAAATTTACACCACCTCTCCACCTAATCTATACCATCACACCACGTAACCTACACCATCATACATCTACATTATCACACCACCTAGCTTACGTCATACAAAGAATTATACCACATTTCACTTCACTTTTGCCTAATACCACCTAACCAATGTACTAGGGGGACGGCTTCACACGGTGCCATAGTAGCAATCAAGGGACCCAATAGGAAGAAGGTGAGCTGTAAAAGGGAAATTTCAGCCTGCAGCTCACTGGGTTCACGTCCCGATAAGCCATAGAACCATAATAACAGCAGACATACCACACAGCACGTAGCACATATATCTTATCTCATACCAGGGTTGGATGAAATACTTTTTTAGAGGCCAAATACAAATACAAATACTTTTGAAGTTATAATATAAAAATACATATAAAAATACCTTTAGTCCCAAATTCAAAAATACAATTACAAATACAAATACCTACATATCAGAATTAAATTCTATCATCATTAATGCACGGAAAATTTCCGGGCTCAGCAACACATATAACAATATGAAGAAATACTAGTACAAACATACACACACAAAAAAAATCTGGGTGCCAAAATTGAATTAAAAATATAATTTCTTTGAAAATGTATTGAAAAATACCTCAGATACAAATACAATTGTATCTGATCCACCCCTGCCTCATACCACATCATACCACACAAAGCATACGTAATAATCATCACATTCCTCTCTACACCAAACACAATATACATAATACCAAAGGCTTGCACATGTGTTTCAGTACCTCAGCACATCATACCTTATCGTAGCACGTCTTGCCTCATCATACCACAAGCTACACACACCTCACCACACATCATACCATACCATATAAATACCACATACCATACATTATATCATACCACATATTACCTTATCACACCACATGTTACACGTACATCACCATACTTCACACCACAGTCATTCCATAATCATGCTGCATACCATATCCTGCCATACACCATGCCTCATTCTACACATCTCACCAAAAATCCTATCATGTTATACCACATACAATATATCGCATACCCTCTAATACCCCTACCCTACTTCATGCTTTACCCATTCTAGTCTAACGACCTATAATCGCAATCTCTTCATGTTGCACGCTAAGTCAAAATAGATTTCCACTAGAAGAAGGTGCTAATCACAAAGAGCCGTTCTGGAAAGCATGCAGAGCCACAGGATTTTCTGTTTCTGCCACTGGACTACATGCAATGTGCTGCAAATGGACGTAAATCTGAACCAAGTCAATGCAAAATCTATACAGGGAATTATCGTGAACAGTGAGAATAATTTTTGTCCAATTTCGTTCAAATGAGGCTGTGAAAAAAAAGTTACAGATAAATACAAGGTGACAGAAAGAACTATGAAAAAAAAACATCACGGGTTAAAGTACGATTATGTATGGTAAATATGAGACAAATTTATCCGGCCACAAGGCACAGATAAATACAACCTAAACAGATCTAGTGGATTTATAAAAATTGAAAATAATATGTACAAGGCATGAAAGAATGAAAAGTTATGATAGTCTGAAATAATGAATCATACGGGGTCTTTAATTATGAGTGCATGGAATGAGTATTACAGTTATTCATGTTGTAGGGAGTAAATTATATCCAGTGAGGATAAATACCTTGTAAATGAATATATCATGGAGGAAGGCAATGCAATAATGACCAACTTCAAGGCAAATTATAATCAGTAAAGTTTATTCTGCAAGGAAATATAAATGAATAAATACTGGAGAGGAGCAATGTGAATGATACGATAATGTGGTAATGACTGGCAGGGAAGCCAAGTGGACTGGGTGCAGTGCAATCAGAGCGAGCTGAAATGTGTATGTGTGGTTGGTGAAGCGAATAGTCTAGTTCACTGAGTCGTTCACATCTCGTTTTCGGCTTCGAATACCCAGTGAGCTGTTTATATATTCTCTCTGCCGCTTTAAAAACCCACTGAGCTGCTCATAGTCTCACTGTTTGGTTTCAAAGACTCAGTAAGCGGCTCATAGCTCAACGTATCGATTCGGGAAATATTTACCTACTGCTTCCATTATTCTTAACCACGCAATATGACATTAAATGTATATTTAACATCTATAAAGAAAATGTAGCAATAAAACACATCTTATATGACATAATTATACAAACATTACCATTATTACACATACACACATACACCTAAGCATTTCCCCCAAGGGAGGTAGCAGAAACAGGACGATATACTTACCAAATTACTCATCTACACACACATTTACTCGTATCGCAGTCTCTAAGGGGAGAAAGGGCCGTTCCTCACCACACCACACCGCACGGGGGTCAACTGCACGGTGCAATCCAACGACATTCCCAACAGGGATGGACAGCAGAGCTGGTTTATCCCTGCCACATCATAATGGATCCATCCCCCTCCCCGCAACTGACCCGATCAGCTGATCAGACCAGAAGCAGGAGAACATCCCTTCGGGGTCCCAACACCATTTATGCATTCACAATTTCTCTCCTTTCATCCCCGTTATGCGCAGCCACTCTTCCTTGCTCTACAGACATCCCTCTCGCATCTAAAGCTCTCCTCACATTACCCATTCATGCAATTCGTGATCTTTCTCTCAGCCTTACACCTCTCACTTTAGATCCAGTTATCTTTTTCACCAATCACTCCCCATCCATTCTCTCCATATGCCCAAACCACTGCACCTTCTCCGCTCAACTTAATCAGCCATCTCTTGCATAAATCCAGTTCTCCTTCGCACTTAATCATTTCTCACTTGATCCATACACGTCACTCCACACATACTCCTCAGACACCTCATCTCCATTACATTCAATCTCTTCCTCTCTGCTACACCCATATTCCATGTTTCAGCCCCATATAATACGGTCGGTACAACTACCCCCTCATACAGCCTTCTCTTTACATCCATTCTATGTGAACGACATCTAAACACTTTTCATTCCTCCCAACGCCTTTTCTACTTCATTCATTCTAAGCTTCACCTCTGCATCTATTCTTCCATCCACAGCAATATGTGGGTCTAAGCACTTAAAACACTATCTCTTCATGCAACTCACCATTCAAAACTACATTAATCCTCCTACCATCTACCAGCCTCGTACACTTCATCACTTTACTCTTATTCTAATTCACTCTCAATTTCCTCCTTTCACACATCTTTCCAAACTCCTCTACCAACTGTCTCAATCTCTCCTCCGAATCAGCCACTAGTGCGGCATCATCTGTATACAGCAGCTGACAAAGATTCTACTCTCTACCCTCAGCATTCACAAGACTCAAACCTCTACCTAACACTGTCACATTCATCTCCCTTTCAACAACCATCCATATAAATATTAAACATCTCTGCCGCAGCCCCACTCTCACAGGAAACCAATCACTCACAGTTTTTCCCACTCTTACACACGCTCTACTATTTACATAAAACTTTTCCTACCTTTTAACAACCTACCACTTGGTCCATACAGTCTCAAAACAGTCAACAAAGCCTCTTTATCAGTTCTATCATAAGCGTTCTCTAAATCCATGGATGCCCAAAACACATCCTTACCTTTCTTCATATACTTTTCACGCACATGTCTCACACCAAACACCTGACCCACACATCCCCTCCCTCTCCTAAAACCACACTGCTCCTCATCAGTCACTCCTTCTGTACCCTCTCTAACTCTCTTAATCAACACTACCATACACCTTACCTACAGCACTCAATAGACTTATACCCCTAAAACTAGTACATTCATACTTATCATCCTTACCTTCATACAGCGTTACCACGCATACACTTGCCCAGTCAATCGGCACCATACTGCTCACAAAACACACATTCAGCAATCTTACTAACCATCAATAACAGTCCCTCCACCAACTTTCAAACATTCCACGACACACTCATCCATATCTGTAGTCTTCCCTGCTTTCATCTCATTTACTGCCTCCTGCACTTCCTCCATGGTGATCAAAGAATCATTCAACTCTCCCAACACATTTATTCCTTGCTTCCTTCCATCTGCCACATTCTCAGCTTCCCTTTCCTCCTCTACATTTAACAATATTTCAAAATACTCTGCTCATCTCCTCCTTACTGCATTCAAGTCAATTAACATCCTTCCATCCTCTGCTTTACTCGCTCTTCCTTCCCAGACTCTCCCTTTCGTACCCTTTTCATCTCCTTCCAAAACATTTTCTCATTCTGCTGAAAATTCACAGTCAACCGCCTACCCCACCTCTCATCTGCTGCCCCTTTAGCGTCATGCACAGCCCTTCTCACCCTGTTCCATTTTTCCCTATACCTCTCATATGACACCTCATCCTTCCTCTGCAGCCACACTTCATATTCACATTTCTTCTCAGCTGCAGCCATATACTGTATACTTCCTCGCACCACCATTCACCTCCCTTTCTTACACCACCACACACTTGTCCCACACCACACACCTCTTCCTCATACTCCACCACAGCACTCTTAAACTAATGCCCTTCCTTCTCCACATCGCCATTTTCCTGATCTTTCACTGCGTTCCACTCATTTTTCAGATGCTACTGATACTCTATCATTCTCTCTCTTTTGATCAACTCACTCATTCTGAAAACCTCCCTGCCACTCCCAACTCTCCAAGCTCTCAACCACCTCATACCTAATCT